>JAJDMY020000957.1:0-10080 GCA_022345705.2 Sabuloglossum arenarium
TACTCTAATAGCCACTGGTTATTGTTAAAGGGTAGAGGCCTCCCAGCAAGGTACCAGCCGGCGCTAGACTGTGGCTACGTCTAAACATTCTACTTCTTAACTAGCTACTCTAGTTAGAACCAGCTGCAGGCAGGAACTGCCTTAATAGCCACTGGTTATTGCTGAAAGGTATAGGCATCACAGCAGGGTACTTGTTAAAAATCGCGTTTTGGAAGCTAGGCTTCTTAGAGGATTTCTAGTTAGATTTTTTTCAACATACTCTAGTTAGAACTAGCTGCATGTACGAACTGCCTTAATAGCCACTGGTTATTTCTGAAAGGTATAGGCCTCCGAGTTAGGTACTTGTTAAAAATCGCATTTTGGAAGCTAGGCTTCTCAGAGGGTTTCTAGTTTGATTTTTTCAACATTGTCTTTTATAATTTTTTTTTTCAGAATTGTTACTTGTGGAGTTGATGGTGAAACTTCATGTCCAGATTTTGCTGCTAGAATACGACGATGCTGTTTCTGTAATTCAACATTATTTACTTAAGGTGGTTTTACTTGCTTAAGTAAATCCTAAGAATTTTATTAGGCTCAAATAAACTATAGACATGCACATTTACCCTGTTAAACTTAATCTACTATTATATTTCTAAATATTAGGGGAAAAAAATTAATACTTATATTTAAAATAAAAACTATTTTTATTTTTAAAATGTCTTTAGAAAAGTATTGGATTTTACCTGAAGAAAATTTTGGCAAAAGTGTTTAGGTGGGATGTTTGTATTGTGGCCTCAATACTGGTATTGGGGCTCTAATATAGGTGGCCAATGGGAGGAGAAATTGACACAGACATTTCTCACTTCTGCCAAAAGTCACTAATAAATTACTTTCAGTTACTTAGGTTGAAATTGAATTTGTCTAGAGGGTAGGAATTTTGTCTTAAGTACCCTTTAAAAGAATTCCTCTGAAAAATTGGTTTTGATATATGTATTGTAAGTTAAACGTAAAGTGCAGTGTATGGGCAAAAGCATGTAGATGGGGGAGTTCAGGATCCATGGATCCTGGACTCGATGTTGACTTTGAAATTTTCGCCTGCCACCTGCCACCTCCCACTTTCTGGTACCCGGAGTGGAACTGGAGGAGACCAAATTGGGGGGAAGTAGTCATAATTTAACGGGTGGCCTCTGGTGTGGCTTTCCTTATTTATCTAGAAATGAATAATATTATTTGTGAGCAAGTAACTTTGGCCTATTACATGTTTATCATAGATTGGGCTATTTCATATCCATACGGCTATTTGCCTATCCATGTAGTGAGCGGGGGAATAATCTTAAGAATTAGTGTATCGACCTTAGCAAGGAAGGTAAGTCAGCGGCTGATCATTCCCGAAGCTTGTGAACAAATTGTGAAGTCACCAGATGATGAGGCGTGTTATGATGAGGTAGTTATTATGTCGATAGAATTAACTTTACACGGCGAAAGCTAAGTACATGCTGCAAAGGCTTAATGATGCTGAAACAGGGGCAGTTACAGCTCCCCATGGTCGTGCTGGAAGACAACCTTTTGCGCCTCATCTGACCCTGGGGTGGGCGGTGAGAATTTGCCTTTCTTGAGTTCAGATAGAGCAATGTCGAAACGCGCACCTGCAAGATATGCGACACCAATCTTGATAAAGGGGTTAGAGTTGACATCCGAACGAAACGCGTTGCTTGACCGACTTACCATGATAATGGATATAATAAGTAGCGTGCCGATGACCGCACCAAAAACATACAATATTTCCTTCCTCGCTGCAGCATCATCCTTAGCCTTCTCGGCATCCTCGGCAGACTCTGATTTCCCACGTGCCTGACCGATGACTTTGGGATCCTGCGACGGGAAAATATTCTCGATAAATTGTTCAATCTTTTAGAGGATTAGCCACTGTGATAAAGTGAACAGGGCTAGAACATACCTTTGCACAAGCAATGCCGATGTTGAGGAAGTTGGGGTCTTTGGGTGTATTCTTCTTGTGGATTCTCCGGACATAGGTTCGAAATATCTCACAAACCGTTCGCAGGTTCACCGAATCCACCATCAACTGGCAGGCGTCCCCCTTCGTAATCTTCACATTCCGTTGATAAACTTGAGGGTTTCGGAAGACCAATTCTAAAGTTGCTATGGCCATGACTTGGGGAATAGCACAGAAATTGAACACGCTCTGTTCCTTGAGCCCCGCTAAGTAGAAAAGGCATTCATCAGCATGACTGAGGGAGTTCAAACACATCTCGGAGATGCAATTGAGCGCGGCATCCTCATTTTTCTCGTCAAAAAGGTCCTCGAACTTGCTGGCGTGCTTGGTCCATATTTCCTTCGGCCAGAATCGTCGTTTGTCGTCAAAATCTTCTCGGACATCTCTAATGATGTTAGTCTTTTGCAAAAAACACCCCATAGACTCGTGTAGGTGCGAGCGTTCTAAGAGAGCAGGATTCGCCAAGCCGCTTTCGACGAAAAGTCGTGTGAGTCCTTCACCGACCAACCCAGCGACATAATGACAGTACAGGTCGTATTCAGTCACAGTATTCACGCCACTGACGTTATGCTCAGCGTTGTTGGCATAGTCTGCCATTCCATTGCCCATCTTCTCAGTGATGTCCTTGATGATAGCTCGATATGCTGGTTTAATTTTCACGAACTCCGCAATCACGACATTGAATTCCACCAGCAATTGACGGTCCTTCTCCTTGGGCCCGTTGCCATTGTACGTCCATCCCTCTTTGTCGAGGATGTCCTGGAAAGTACGTAGGATGGGCTCCTTTTCAAGAAGAGCAATTGTCATATCATCCTCGACCGTGTCCAGTCCTCTTAAAATAAGATAAAACAACGCGACGGGAACCAGAAGCTCCGGATGGAGCTCCTTAATGACAGCACTGAAGCTCCTGCTCGTCTTATCGAGAAAGTCGAAACACCGTCGGAGCTCGGGAGTTTCGCTCTCCGGATTTCGCTCATGCACGGGGGAATGCCAGACCTTCCTGTGCATGCCATGCGAGCAGTCGGTCAGATAGAGTGCGATGGAATGAGGGCTGGAATAAAATATACATACCATTGGACGATTGACCTCAATTGGTTTGGATGCAAGGCGTAGAAGAGGAGTTCCGAGGCAGAAGGCATGGTTGTTCAGGACACGCAATTTTTTCGTAACAGCGGGCGGTGAACTAGAGAGAGGAGTGAGGATGAATGAACGAGTGTAAGTTCTGTGTTAGAAGTGATGAACCGAGCAAGCCCCTTTTCCAGAGTAATATCGTGATGTACCTAGTACGACAGTAAACCGCTTTTTGCTCGCGAGTGCCAGCTGGCGCCGCTTTAAATGGCGAACTGGGTGATGCTCACCCTGAGCTCGCGCGAGCACATCCCACCACTTTCATCCTTCACACACCCGTCCCATGTCCACTCCAAATACAGCTCATCAAGTTTCGGGCAGAAAAATGAGCCAGAAAATGTACCCGCCCACAAACTCTCGTATAAAGGACGTCCGGCTCCCTTCCCACCCAACTGACCGACCGACCCACCGACCGACCCACCGACCGACCCACCAACCGTCCTCCCACTCAAACCTCTCTCAAATATCTCCCAAGCCTCTCCCAAATCTATACTATCATGGGTAGAAAGGCACCTACGGCAAAAGAGCTGCTGGAAAAAGCTGCAGCTAGAGGCTACCAATTGGGTGCACATCGAGGAAGGATGTCATAAAGGAGATACCCAAATATGTCCAGAAAACTCTCAAAGATCAAAATTGGGCGTTGGACCGTTATGTGAAGTATGTGTCACTCTAGTTATGACATCTCAGTGGGGCTTTACTCATCCCTTGACACAGGTGTATTGAGATCACAGAGATGAAGGAGAAGATAGTAAGGTAGAAAGAGGCGATGAGACGGCAGAGATGGACAACAGCATGGCAGTACACTGTCTCCGGAAAGGAGCGCCTTGTCCGGACCTAGCCACTACCAAAGATCTCCTCCGCTTCCATATTGCCCTTAGTCGAGGAAGAATTAAGGATAAAACCACTGTGGATTCAGTAAAGACTTTTGCCGAATGGTTCTTTGCTGGTTTCACTCGAGTGACTGGAACAGTTATCAGCGAGGATTACAGAAGTGCAATTTATGAGGTAAGGCCCCTTGGTACATCTGTTAGACCACTCTAACAATATGGCGTTCTCTTAGTGGATAAGAACTATTCTAACTGCGGAATGCATCGTTGTAAATACAAGAAAACCAAAACACTCATTTGGCAAACATGACTTGATCCAATTTCACACCACATTTTGGACTAAGGACGATACAAGTTTTGTTCACCCACGTAATAAGATACAAATACCCCTTATCATCGATGTGTTCTGTTGGACTGGGGCAAGGATCGGCGCTTTTTTTCCGAATCCTGATAATAAGGCTCAAGGAGGCTTTCGCTACAAGGTAAATTACTTCCACCTGAGTTGAATAAGATTCTAATTTTTTTTCAGGATATCGAGGTTGTGCTACTACGTGTTCCTGATGGCTGGAAAGTCATTTATCGGATAGATCAGCATTGGGTCAAAAACAATCGCGATCCTGAAAACATTACGTGTTTCCCCCTCGAATCTTTTTCACTGTGTCCACTATACATTCTAACATATCCAGGTACGGAGCATCCACAAGTCAACATGCGAAATTGATGTTTGACGATACCCAATATCTACTTGCCCTAGCTTTCGCTGATGAAGCTTTTTATGGGATAAAGCCACCTGAGAAATTTTGGCAGCTTCAGATTCCAGAAGGCGAAGAATCACTTCCTCTTCGATGGACAGACTCTGTAAAGAATTTGCCAATCCTTCGCAATGCTACCTTGGAGAATGGAGTTTCCAAAGAGCCCTTACCGAAGGCTACATTCGAGCGTATAGTTCGATCTGTAATGCGAATATCTGGATACTTTGGTTTCGCCACAGTTCACGCTATACGCCGCTACGTAGGCAAGAAACTAAATGGTAAGTTTTGGGAAATAACTTTATATAGACAAGTATGCTAATAGGCTATTTAGAGAGGTATACTGAAACTGAAAGTTCACAACATATTACCCAAAATGACTCCCGTGTTTACGGCCAAAGCTATGTGGCGAATATCTCTTCTTGCGATGGAAGGCGGGCCTTTCTGGATGAAGCGGCACAGCATGACCACGTCCAGTACTTTCAAGGATTTAGCACATTTCGTGAAAAAGGCCTTCCTTGGACGCTTCCAGCCGAGAAAGAAGCTGCTCTGGAAAAGGATCAACATCTTGTCGAACTTGAAAATAGAGTGCAGCAACTCAAGTCAGAAGGCGCAAGTGATCAAGACATCAGCAGAGCCAAAAACAAAGTCCGTAGCTACTATGACAGTCTATGGAGAACAAGCCGACAGAATTATCAAGCCTGGTGGGTTTAGAACCGAAGGGACTGGAAAATCAGAACACAAGGAAAAGAACAGGCTGAAGATTTCACGCCTACTCAGCTTGTTCAAGCTCTCTCCATGATAATGCCTGAACGAGGTCGCCTTTCTGAGATGATGATCTCTGACAAGGTCGTATCTGAACTGGAAAGGAAACAGGCTGTTATAGATCTCTATTCATTCATAACTAGAGACTATACAGTTTTGTATCATCCTGGCGAAGAACCAATTGATGGAGCTTGCCCTGTAAATGACTGCGGCAAGACAATGGAAGGGTAAGAAATTAATCTCTATCACATTTGGACTAAGGCTGATGTCTATATAGCATACATAAGGATCGAAGGGCAACTCATATACACCATTGTCGACGAAGAGAGCATGCAAAAGCTCTTAACCGTTTACAGTCAGAGCTAATCTATTGCTTTCAGTGCTTCACTTGGGTCGTTAAAGAAGAATGGAGCGTTCACTGCAAGCAGCATCTTGATTCAATCAATTCAAGAGGCTGCGGATCAATCAGTTACTGTCATACCCTCATTCGTCCTAGTTATTGTCCATTTTGCTTGGGAGATGAAACGCTTTCTGCAGACGAGAGACTGCATGCATGGACACGGGATACTGGCTTGATGGCACATCTGGAGGAGCATATCAGCGAAACACAGTGGCCGTCTGCTTGTCCACACCCTCTCTGCAGTATTCAGCTCCAGGATAAGATGTCGTTTTGGTACCATCTAAGTGATGATCATAATCTCCGCAGAGCCAACAAAAAAGGCCAAAAGCGACGCTGGGAAGCTGTCTCTTCTGAGAGCAATGATGGTCGTCAAGTCCAAAAGAAGCAGAAATCAACGCGACCGAAGGAAATCGATACCCAAGATCAGCTTACCACGTTTACGGATTCTACAATATCCCCAATGTTAACATTACCATCTGCTGCGAAGGGCTGCGATCGTGACACCGAGTGCCCTATGGTACCAGATTTGGCCCACACTGGCTCCTCTTCCCCGGACAGCACAGTGTCTTCAACAGGAGATTTTGCATCTACAAGAGGCTACTATGACATCAATGATTTCCCGAGCCCACTGGACTTCCTGGAGGTCAACCACGATATGCATTCTAAGGAATTCCCTGACATTATGGTAGTTGATCTTACAGACGATAAGCCTTTGGCATATAACGACTTGGTATCTCAGTACACGACACTACTCTCTTCAACTTGTTCTTCTGTAAAGGGAGCTAGTGACATCGATGGCAACAAGGGCCTATCTGGCTTGGTTTCTGGCAAGCCTAGCCTGCCTCCCGAGATAGAGGCTCCTCCAACGAATACGGAACTTATCGTCCAAATCAAACCTAGAAAATCTGGCATTAGACTTCAGTTGAATCCGCCTAAGCCACCTACTCCTAAGTCGCCTACGCCTAAGATTCTACTACGAGTAGAGCAACAAGAACAGCTTTCATCACGGAAGCGTCGTGGCCCGGTTGGAAGGAATGATAGTAGAGTTAGGAATCGGACTACTACAACTAAAAAACCTAGAGTAAAGTGCCATACACGAAACTGATTTCCTATTTCTTTATATATCCTTCGCGCGTCTCTCACTTTGTCTCTTAATTTGAACAAAACGTGCTTTGTGAAAACATCCAACCCATATCCTGTCCACCAGATGAAGAACATAATTCAAATTTCAGGTTCTCTAAGACCCCGCTCACCTCCTCGAAGATCTAATTGTAATGCTTCTAAAGTGATCCGCTACCAGTACCAGTCTCTGTACTTCTTGCTGCAGTTGTTGATTGTGCATCTCAGCTGCTTGCATTCTTATCTTCAGTCGGTTCACTTCCTCTTCAGCGAGTTCTTTCAGATTTGACTCCTTAGTCACCTGATCTTTCCATTGATTTAGGTTATCGGCCAATTTTACATTGTCTGCTTGCAAGTCCTTTACTGCCGTAGTAAAGCTGAACTTAGTTTTTATGCTTTCTTGCGATTTTTTATCTGAAAATGCTGTTGACTTAGCTGCTAATATAGCTTCGAATGATACACCAACTTCTCGCCACAGTTCATATAAGCTCCAATTGAAAGCTTACTCAACTGCTTCATAAAAAGGCGCTCTTTTCCCGGTAGTACTTTCCAAGTGTAAGAGTCATCAGTCCTTGTAATCAGACGAACTTGCGCTGGGTCAATCGAAATTCCAAGATTGTTCTCTTCCAATTTCTGTTAGCGGCATAACTTAAAAGGTGTTTAAATCTTACTAATATGCTCTGATAATTTCTGTCGGCATTTCTCCATTTAGCCCGCTCTAGGTTATTTGATCGAGGTGAAGCCATTGGGGGAGGTTTGTGAAATTAGAATTCAGTAAGTGACTGAGGGTTCCATAAGACGCTGAAGACAAAAGGTAGCCCACATTTAAATAGCCACTCATTGTCGGTTATCAGTTATCGGTTGTCTTGTTGGTTTTTGGTCCAGATCGGTCAATTACCCACAGCTCCACTGTGGATCCACGAATAACGAAGCCATGCAGAAATAGGCGCGTAGGTTGACTTGTAAACACTTCTCGAGCATGTCCGCAGAATTTAGCAAATTCACCTGGATAATTTTTTGAGATACTTTCCTTAAGCCCTCCGATGACCTGCACATCCATCCAGTTGTATCTTCCACCGCACTTGGGTACCTGAAGGCGCTATGAAGAGATCGGGCTGGCGGCCACAGTCGGAACCATTTAGTGACCGCTTATAAGAGGTATAGTACATGCCGCGCCCTCTTGAAAGGAATGCCGACTGAAATCTCCAAAAGGACTCTAAGAAAGCACTTTGAGGTGGTGGATTTGGATAATCCGTCCAGCGACAGTCGATTGTTTGCGGGTTTGCATCTCGAATAATCTGCTCTGCGGTTGACGACCAAGACTTCCCCTCAAAGTAATTCTCATAGAAGCCTTTTGTATCATTATAGACGCAGCCATTAACTTCCTGAAGGATGCGTTCATCCAACTTCTTATGAATCTGTTCTTTGCCCTGCTGTGAGCCCGAAGTGGATTTGAGCGGGGTGTCGAGGATGCCTCTATTGAAGAAAGTCGGCGGCGTAGTCACCTTTGGTGGTGTAATGAGGGTAAAGACAGTATTCCATATCTCTAGGTCGGATGCACCACCGATAATTCGCTCGAGCAGCGGGATTACCGATTTGACGTCAAAATCACCAGAATCAGCTTGAGATCCAAGGTCAAGGAGATCCCGTAGGATGCTTTTATGGCTGTTCCGTGATCGAAGAAAGCGAGCCGCTGGAAGGTTCTGCAAGGCCAGAAGAAGGTCAAGCACTAGATCGTTGGTGCCTAGACACGTTAGCTAAAACTTGGACGTGGACGCAAGATGCCTGTGTACTGTCCATACCAGTGGCTTCCACAAAATGCCCAACCTGGGTTGGTGCATCTCGGAATTCGGAGATGCCCAATCTCACACACGTCGATCTGAAGAGACGGCGAAATCCATCCAACCCTTCGCCGATAGGTTTGCTTGCGATGATGTCTGAATCGGAGTCGGTCATGGCGAGAGCGGAAAGATGAACCTAGAGAGTTGTATGATAAGAGGCATTTTAATGTAAAAAATGACAAAGAAATCACGATCGTAAGTCAGGCTAGTATTTTAGAGGGATACATGTTGGAAGATTTAAGACGGGAACAGAGGGCGTGGTGCCTTTATAGATATGAAGTGGTAAGTGCCAAGCCTGCGCATTCAAAGAGCCTCAAACTAACTTCCGGATTTTGCTAATAGCATAATCTACACCCAAAGACGACTATTAGAATATTTAATCCCCCAAAAAGGGGAAAAAAGTATTGCTGACCGTCCAAACTGAGCCCCTCCCGTATCCAAAACTCTCTAAGTTAATACCTAAACCTCATAGCTCTGACATGTTTGCGCTTGTAAGTTCGAACAACCTCGAGCTTGTCTTGCTTAGACCAATCTTCGATGTCAGGCTTGGGCCAGTGGAAGCCCTTGCCACGAGCGATGCGCCAATCGTAGCCCCACAGCCATTCCCCCCCGCAGAGGTTTTTTGACATGAATGTCCTGCTTAAAGACCTCCATTCCTAGGTCTAACTTTATCCATTGGTCAGTCTCAGCTTGTATACGTGATGCCTTGGCCTCTCACTGATGAACAAAGCAAGTATACGCCTCGCCGACCAATATTCCCCCCTCCCCCGGTTCTCAGTCTTCCTTGGCCCATCCCTCGCTATTTCTACAAGGCGTCTCCAAGGGGTCGTCTTGGACGCGAACAGTTAAGGAACGTTGTCTATATTGGGTATCAAAGCTGTCGCCTAGGCTGGCAATCGAAAATGGTGTGGCGAGTAGAATCTTGCTCTAGAGAAGGACAGGCTCTAGAAGAGAGAAAGAGCCACTTAAATGCCTTTTGCGATATTCAGGTCATTCTCCCCTTGCCGTTTGCGCAGTGGTGCATTGATTTGTGCTTCTGGCCGAGTTCGAACATTAGAGTGTTAAAGAAAGAACTCATTCTATACATTGAGCGGCGAGGTTATGTGCAAATCATCTAAGCCACAGTCCAGCTCAGCTGGATGCAGGCATGAGACAGTCCTTCCTCCCCGGCGGCACTGATAGAGCGTCGCGATTCAATTGATCCTGCACCGCTAGTTCCCTATCTACAACTCGACCCACTTTGAGCTTCCCTACCAGC
>JAJDMY020000958.1:0-10066 GCA_022345705.2 Sabuloglossum arenarium
AGCAATTGAACCACCTACGTTTGGTACCCAGCTGCAGCTGAGCCGCATCGCAATAGCGAACCCTGTGTTTCCTACAGGAGGATCTCCTGCTGATACTGACTCGTGGGTTGCTGTTATTGCACCATCTTCTTGCGCCAAGTTTCTTAGCTATCTGACCGGTTGGATGACCATCATCTCCTGGCAAGCGGCATTGGCAAGCTGTGCCTTCCTCGCAGGTACCATGATACAAGGTTTAATAGTATTAAACCATGAGTCATACGTGTACCAGAGATGGCACGGCACGCTACTTTTCTATGCCGTCATTGCGGTGAGCCTATTCATAAACACATACCTTGCACGTGTACTGCCAACGATCGAGTCTACAATATTGGTACTCCACATCCTTGGATTCTTCGCAATCTTAATAACCCTTGTGTACCTTGCTCCCCACAAGTCAGCTAGGGAGGTTTTTGCAACTTTTGGAAACTCTACTGGTTGGAGTTCTGATGGCTTGTCATTCCTCATTGGATTGACCACTAGCATGTATGCTTTTATTGGTGGGGGTCCCTAAGTCAATCATAGTAAGCCTGTGCTAAAAAGGAGAATCTACGGCAGGAATCGATGCCGCCGCACATATCGGTGAGTATTCAAGGCCTTCTCTTCATGGATTACCCTCAGCAGGATTGCTGCTGACTCCTGTTTTTTTAAGCTGAGGAAATCGAGCACGCTTCATCCGTAATTCCACGATGCATGTGTTATTCTGTCCTGATCAATGGTGCACTCGGATTTGCAATGTGCATTGCACTGCTTTACTGTTTAGGTGATATCGACACAGCGTTAGCGACGCCGACCGGATTTCCATTCATCGAGGTCTATAAATACGCTGCAGGGTCACCCGTGGCAGGAACAGTCATGGTAAATCTGTCGACTGCCTCTCTACCAGCGTGTGGGTCTAGTATATAAATCCTTTGACTGACCTGTACTAGGCTTGTGTAATCATCGCCGCAATGATATTCGCAGCCATTGCTGCCTTGGCGACTGCCTCCAGGATGACCTGGGCATTTGCTCGAGAGAAAGGCCTCCCAGGATCTAAATACATTTCAAGAGTTAGTGCCACGGTTTAGGTCGCAAACACACTTTGCCATAGTTCTCACATGCATCTAGGTCGAGCCACGCACCGCTCTCCCACTCTACTCCATCGGTCTCTCGACCGCTGTTAGTTTACTCCTAGCCCTAATAAATATCGGCTCGACCACCGCCTTCAATGCCATGGTCTCTCTGGTCATCGCATCATTCTACTCTTCCTTCGTTGTCTCAGCATCTGTGATGCTGCACAGACGTCTCACAGTTTCGGACTCTAAAGTCATCTGGGGTCCATTCAAACTAGGCCGGGCAGGTGTGCCGGTTACCGTCCTTGCAATCATATACAGTCTCATTGGCATCTTCTTCTCGTTCTGGCCCCCTAACGCTAGTGTCACCCCGGGCAGTATGAATTGGTCTGTCGTTGTGTTTGGGGCCGCGGTGCTGTTTTGTTTGGCTTTCTGGCTTGTGTATGGACGGCATGTTTACAGGGGTCCGATTCTCGAGATCTCTCTTGAATGAATGGCAGCCTAAAGCTTTTACGCTGCTCTTAGAATGTTTTAGAGATTGATCTCTGCCTCCAACTGAACGCGCTTGTGTTCTTCTGTTCGTAGCTTCTAATCTTTCGCTCTATAATTCTGTTCAAGTGGAATTTCAAGCGAAATACTGTATGGCCATTTGAATTTGTTATCGTCATTCAGTGATTGACGGTGCCAACTTAGCGAAAATTCGGCAATTTTCAGCTCGTCACTGCAATATCAATATAAAAAGGAGAATTACTCGTATAGCACAATTCTGTTTTGAACTGCATATGCATATGCCACTCGTGGTGGTTGGGCTGTCCCTACTACCCTGCAGCTCTGCCCGCCATGGCACTGTCCTGGGTTACTTTCTCTTTTCAGATTGGGAGCCTGGCGCCAAACCATCAAAGCGTGTCTTTCCCTATCAAGGGTTAGCCACTCTCCAGGAGTGCATGGCGTTGCTTCTCTATAAGGGGAAACCCCACTGGCAGCCTCCAAAGCTGAATGGATGATGGCTCGTAATCCTTCTGACTTGATATCAACGTAGCAATTGGGTTTGGTGTTAGGCTTGCTTTGTGAGACGTTAGTATGCAGCACGCACAAGACAGGTTGCATACTGTGGAGGCGATTTCTATACCCGCCAGCATGTAGTTAGCGCGATATAGTCATTCGTTGCTTGGCAGGGGCAGCATAGCTGCCGGACCTCGCCCACCTTCAATCAACATCCTTTTACCTACCGATGAACCCACTACGTTCAACAAGTTGTGGGTGGACAACAATATGGATATCTTACGCTCTCCTCACCCATCTTCGACTTGCTCTTGGAAGACTCTGCGGTCTCGTACTTGCAAGCCTCCGGGTCACAACAGAAGGAGGAAAACGTGAGCAGACATCCTGTCTTGAGCCAGGGAAGCATGCATCACTTCGATATCTCGAAACCCGCATTGAAAGCCCTAGCCTTCTCCTCTATCTTAGTATCTCCTCCAAGGGTGAGTAGACGAGGCGTGTGCAGTGCGGACGAAGACAGCGCTGCTCCTAGGGTTTCCTAACCGAAGGAGAACTCGCTAAGTTGTCTGTAGAAAGACTCGGGATCATCAAATTTTTGCAGGTCGTTGCCACTTTCAGTTGATGTATGGGGGCTGCTGGGAGACGCGTGCGGTCCGTGTGAAGGCAATGCTGCTTTTGCTTTCTCGTATCTTCCTTTAGGGCTGATTCGAGAGGAGTCTGATGGACTGGACACTGCAGGGTCATCCTTAAGGCCAGAATAAGTGTTGCATTCCGCTCGTCGAGACTAGCACTTCGCGCTCCACTCGACGAACGGCCTAGGCCTCCCGCAAAGCATACCACTACTCGATGAGTGGGGTAATCGATGAATACAGGCCCCCGCCCATCGAGCAGTAGATAGATTAAAAAATTTACAACTCATTCGCAATATGACCTACTCAACATCCTAGAATAACAGTAATAGCCTTGTTACTATACCCCCTTTTTAGCGAAAATGGCCACTATTCAACCACCACCTGCACCAGATGCAACGACTGCTGATGTAGGATGTGCTTTGTATGGAGCGGAAAGTGGTCACGTGTATAAAATAGCTAGAAAAGAATGTATTAGATTGCTCTATATAATAAAGAACTGATGCTTCCAGGCGTCCATATATGTGCCGAATGCCGCGGGCGAGGCCTATAACATTCAACTGATAGCGAATAGGGGTTACCGATACGGAACCTCTGTATTGCTAGTGCCAAACATCGGCATCCTTTAACCCTACCACCTTAGGGTTATAGAATCAAAAATAGTAGTAAACTGATAACAATGTGACGAGAATCCTTTGTAGCGTCACGACGAATTGGGCCCAGTCCTACTACCGTACATACCTCTATAACTTAGGGTTAGGCCGAGAATCAGCCAATAGTTTCTGGCCATTAACTAGCCTCCATCTATTGGCATCCAATCACTAGCAGCAAAGCATGCCACAATAGCTATGATCCCAACTTTTAGTACCCAGCACCAAGCAAGCCTTCAATAACATTTTGGAGACCAATATTAGTAGATATCAAATTACTAGACAGAAGAGATTTAATTCCATTTCCTAGTTAATTAATAACTAGGGTATAATATATGCAATTGGCTTCAGCATAGTTAGAGTATAGGTATGATAATGTAATTTTCAGTTGTATAGTATGGCTGCAATGTGCAATAGCGGAGCAGTATTCGCGCTGGCTCAGGGACAGTACTATGGGTTGGCACAATGACCAACCAATGGTATATATCATTTTATATGGCATGGGATTGCCTGCAAGCAGGAGTATGGCCTGTTCTCTTAGTTTGTTGATATCGACCAGACATGTACGCCGCTCGCCAAATTACTCCCATCAATGAGAGGCGTAACCATCCATGAATGAATAAGCGAAATCCTCGCACAGCCGTGTTGGGGGACAAAATCTCAACTTCCAACAAGTGGAGGCCAGAAACGCATCCACCAGATAACTGCCAGTGTTCAGTTATGGTTGGAACATTTGATCCCAAGAATATCACGCCAGTAGGTATGCAGGGGTACAGGGAACATTACCAGAAGCGGCATTCTGCCTTCAGCTACAACCGTGGTGAGACTTCTTCGTTGGGGAAAGATTTTGGATTCTCCTTCCAATAGATTTGAGCCATTCAGCTTCTTGTTGTCTCACAGAGGGGACGCGAATGACTTGGTCTTTTTGAGACTGCAAAATATTGTTGCAAACTGGAAGCCTCAATCAGCAAAACACCAAAAAGGAAGGTCAACTGTAAGTGTCTACTTACCGTTACCTATGAGAACCACTTTTTCTGTAGCATCTTCGTAAAGGGCATGTTTCAAGGAGAGATTGAGCCAGTGCATGAACATGTCGCCTCTGCGACCTTGTAGTTCCACCAAACAAACCTCCGAGTCTTTCCCTGTCGACATATCTTGAGAGACGGAAGCAGATGTAGTATGAAGTAGAGAACTTGGCGCAGTAGGGCCTCTGTTCGTTGCTGGTGGAGGTGACGTCGACAATCGAGATTCAAGGCTTGTCCAACGTTTCCAGAAGTCTGTAAAAGGCATGCCCGTCCGTCCTGTCCAGGACGACCCCCAGTCGTCGTCTTGAGCACTGAAATGTATCTTGTGTACGTTGTCCCATAGGTCAGCTCTTGTAAGAAGAGTATTGTGAATGGTCTTCCCAAATTCATTGAACGTCTGAGTTTGGTTTTCGTTAGGATGTTCGGGCTGTAGACTGCCGGTTGGGCTTGATTTCCTATTGCTTTCTTTGGCCTGGACGAGTGGGGACGAGACATCCGAGAGCGCCTGGGTTAGGGAGGTGGCATAGATTGATCCACAGCATCGTCCAATACTGTTTGACGCAGTCCATGACTTAGATTCTTTCGAATGGCCTGCACTAGTTGTGGAAGTGATATTGAGGCGAGGGTTGACAGACCATCCGCCTGAGAAGCAGGAGGTATTCACCATCGTAATTGCGACGCCTTGCCCAATGGCTCGGCGAAATGATGCCATGGACAGCCATTGCGCACTGCCCCCAAGATTCACTGATTTCGTCACGTTGTCCCCGTGCCCCAAGACTAAAATGATGACAGGAGCATTTATCCCTTGAGCACTATCGCAGATCGTTTCCAGACGAATATTCATTAAGAAGGCTATCAGGTGACACAACAGTGACATCGGAGATTTGGTGTTCTTCAAGGAGCTTGTGGCTGAGAACGACTTTTCTTTCTGAGAATGGATTCCCGTGAAGATATTTGCCATTCTTTTCAAGGACGGTGGCGGGCTTAGCGCAGGCAATCCACTCCTGTGAGCTCCCTAAACCGTGAAGAAGAAAGTTGAAGGCGTAAAAATCAGACAACAACCATCCATCATCAGTGGGACCCGCATCTTGTTCAGGGACTCCACAAACACCAAGAACGAAGGTGTCATGATGAACATCCGGTAATGTGCGAAAAACGAAGGATAAGAGAAGAGAGAAGTCTTTAAGTAACTGCATGTGGCGGAATTTCATGTATTCGGAATAGCATATCTTTTCTGAGGTCCAGTACTCCATATACAAAGAGATGATGCTGCTGCTTTAGCCAATATTGCTCCGCAACCTCTGACCTTAGAGCGGCAAACGAGTTGAGAAGAGCCGCCAAGCCTCGCGATCCAGTGGGCAAAGCCATTCGTTAGTCATGGTGGGGTATTCCATGCCACGTCACCCACAACCTACGTCGAAGCCACTAATATTTTCAAGAAATTGTTCCATCTCTGTTCGTTGTGACAGAAGTTTATCGCTATGGCTTTGGCAGCGCCAGCACCTGGCGATCTAGAGGCCCCTAGATTAGATGGCAGTGGTGCTGCTTCCCAAGATCTATGGACGGAAGCTTTCAAGACTCTATCTGCAGAGGACCAAAATCAGTTCGATGGTCCAGGGCATGATATGTTGGGCGTTTTGAGGATTGTAAGTATTCTAGTGGCACTTTAAGGTTGAGTTGAAATGGAGGCGCTGTGACTCTTGCCTGCTCACCTCCATCTTTCAATCAGATTCAGTCAGCTACTGAAAGCAACAAAATATTATGTGTGGACAGGGGCTGGAAAGCCTATCAGAACAGGAACGGTGAAGATGTCAAGCTTCGTCATGTCCTTGAGAAGATTTCAGTCTGGGTTACAGAAATGATCAAAATTGTTGATGTAGGAGTCTCATTCGATAAAAGTGGTCAGGCAGCCTTGCCTTGGGCAATCGTGAAGTACCTTATCACAGTAAGAGAACAAACTACGAATCCTGCAAATGCATACTCTTTTGTGTGCTTCGCAAAACTGAATCTTAACACTTGCTAATGATATACTTAGGTTGGAATCAACGACATCAAGATGTTTAGCGGTGTGGCCGAAGGTGTTGAGTCTATTTCTGGCCTCATTACGCGGTACACAGTCATCGAAAAGCTTTACCTGCACGAAGACTGCGAGGCGACACCGCAACTTTATGAGTCTATCACCAAACTATATGCAGCGGTGCTGCTTTACCTATCAAAGGCTAAGAGTTACTTCAGTGGGAATACTCTATGTACTAGACCACAGCCGTGCAGCGTCTTATTAGAACTCGGTGATGGGTAGATACTGACCTAGTTACCCCTTTAGCGCGATTGGGCCGTAGCTTTGCAGACGCAATGTGCAAGCAATATGACGAGTTGTGGGCGAAGACCTCAGAGGTCGACGTTGAGAAATGGGTTAGAGTGGTTGATGCAGAGCGTAAGTCTTCACCTGCTGTTGTCTTATCAAGTCTAACTGGCTCTCCAAAAGTTCAACGGAAGATGGCAAAAGATGCATCCCAACGGTATCACGACCTGAAAAACATATTGCATAGACTCGACCAGCCTATTCTGCAAATGGCTGATCAGATCTCAGCTATTCAAGATGGGCTCAACAGTGAGTTCTGTATCATTGGTGCACTTTGGTGGTGATGCTCACTTCTTGTCAGGAGAAGATCGGAAGAAAGTATTTCAGTGGATGTCGAAAATTGAGTACAGAAGCCATCACGAAGATCTTTCCAAAGACCTCTTACCTCAATCAGGCCAATGGCTGCTAGAAAGCCGTGAATTTATTGAATGGGGACAATCGAGCGTGTCTTCCATACTCTGGCTTCATGGAATGCGTAAGTGACGTCCGTACAATAAAACCTCAAATACTGACCCAAGTGCAGCTGGATCAGGGAAAACTAGACTTGTGTAAGTTGCCTACTGCCTAAGTGTTGGAAGTCTGAAAGATCCTTGCAAAAGACTCCTAATACTCCAGTCGTTGTACTCATAGACAAATTTGCTGATCTCGAGTTGCTTGACCAGATCCACGGTTATCAACAGTATGCTCAAGGCAAACTCGGCTTCATGCACATCTCCAATCGCCTTTTTCTGTTGCGCGAAAAGCACGGCTGAGCCCGAACGCGCCAAACCAGTCGAGATCATAAGGGCCCTACTCAGACAGCTTGCAAGCTCAAAGCCAGATCTCCCAATCAAAGAGCCTGTTGCGAAAGAATACGAAGATCGCAGGAAAAAGGCTGAAGATGATTGTTCTGAGCTCAAAAAGTTGACGATAGAAGATTGCACCAGACTGATCCTCAAACTGATCAATGAAAATCCGGCAACGATCATCATTGACGCCCTGGACGAATGCGAGGAGAACTTACGCCACGAGCTCCTGGAAGCGTTGGATGCCATAGTTAGCGAATCCGCGGAAGTTGTGAAAGTCTTCGTCTCTAGTCGCGATGATGTTGACATTGTAAGTATTCTAATGGTGTCACTCATATTTGGTCCTTGGCCAACGACTTAAGACACGCTGATTAACCTGTGTAATTCCTACAGCAACTGCACTTGGAAAATTCCAAAAACATCTCCATTAGCGCAAGTAAAAACAGCGATGATATCAGACGCTTTATCGAATTAGAAGTGGACCGCTTAATTACGAAACGGCTTCTACTGGACGGCAATATTACCTCAAAATTTAGACGCAAGATTATCAAGACTCTCAACCGCGGTGCTCAGGGGATGTTTCGGTGGGTCGCTTTATCGCTCGAGACTCTGCAACAAATCAAATTTCATCCTGATTTTGAGAGGGCCCTAGGCCGGCTTCCTTCTAAACTTTCTGGTCTTTACGACGTCATTTACAAGGGGATCGACGAACCTGGAACCTTTGGACGTGACGTGGCCGTGAAGACGCTAAAGTGGCTGCTGTGTGCGCAGCGCCTATTATCCATACAAGAGCTCATCGCCGCCGTCTCCACAGATTCTGGGGATGAGGGTGCGGAACCAGGTAACGAACAGGTGCTGTCGGCCGAAAGCGACACTGAAAGCGACTCTGAAAGCGACTCTGAAAGCGACTCTAAAAGTAAGTGCGGTACAATTCAAGAGTCCGACATTATCCGACTTTGCCGGAATCTTGTGGTGATCGACTCGGAACTGGCTGTTTTCCGCTTTGCGCACCAGTCTGTGCGAGAATACCTCGAAAGTCGAGAAGAATACGCAGTCATGGAGCAGCACGCGCTAGCAACAGAGAGATGTCTGGATGTATTACTAGCCGAGGCGCCAAACATGGCACAGCAGGACTGAGCGCTGAAGCCGTATGCGAAATTCTACTGGCCTGAGCATTACAAGCATGCTGAGAACCACCCATCTCTTGGATTAGGGAGTAAAGTATCGCGATTCGCGATTCAGGGCTCGAAGACATCTCCCTCGTATATAAACTGGGCGCTGGAAATTAGCTCGCAATACGACTCCGGATACAGCTTAAACGAAACATTAGGGTTGGGTTGGGAGAACCGTCTAGGGTTCAGACTGCTTTCTGCGTCATATTCGCCTCCAACGCTGCTAGGTGCAGCATGTGCATTCGGGTTACTGTCCGTTGTGAAAGGATTCGAGTTTTCCCTAATCGCGGACTGGAATCAACGGCTATCATGCAATGGCAATACTTGTACTTTGCTATACATTGCTGCACAAGAGGGCCATGATGCGGTCATGCAGCAGCTGCTCGGGGTCGAGGGTGTCGAGCCGGACTCCAGATGTGAATACGGCCGGACACCACTGTGGTATGCCGCGGGGGAAGGGCACCTCGAGGTGGTCAAGCTGCTGCTCAGGGTCGAGGGTGTGGAGCCGGACTCCAAATCTGAATACGGCCGGACACCGCTGTTGTATGCCGCGGGGGGAGGGCACCTCGAGGTGGTCAAGCTGCTGCTCGGGGTCGAGGGTGTCGAGCCGGACTCCAGATGTGAATACGGCCGGACACCGCTGTCGTGTGCCGCGGGGAGAGGGCACCTCGAGGTGGTCAAGCTGCTGCTCGGGGTCGAGGGTGTCGAGCCGGACTCCAAATCTGAATACGGCCGGACACCGCTATAGTATGCCGCGGGGGAAGGGCACCTCGAGGTGGTCAAGCTGCTGCTCGGGGTCGAGGGTGTCGAGCCGGACTCCAAAGACTCGGACGGCCGGACACCGCTGTCGTGTGCCGCGGGGGAAGGGCACCTCGAGGTGGTCAAGGTTCTCAACCACCAACCCCACCCACCACCGTGACATTCCCCTTCTTTTTATATTCCCTTGCTTTCGTGTGCGAGAAGATACTAGATTCACAAGGAGATTTCTATGAACGATGTGGATTTGTCAAATGGTGGCAAAAACTATTAGAAATCAATAAAACCAAATCGGGTCTATCTCCGGTACATGCCCACTACACGTCACATTCTTAATTGATCAAAACAATGGATTGTTGACCAAGCTGCCAGCTTGGTGAACTGGATAGAACCGATTGTCTTCTTGAAATCAGAAAGGTGCTTGAAGAATTCTTATTCTTGATGGTTACGGTTCACATTATACCTATAAGTTAGGTGGTGGCGTAAATGTACTCCGTACAGAGGCAGCAAAGTCTTCATACACTTACAGTACTAGGAAACAAGTCTGAGCCATTTCGCGAACGGCGACCACACCCGAATATAACTGCAACAACACTTTTA
>JAJDMY020000959.1:0-10002 GCA_022345705.2 Sabuloglossum arenarium
ATTTATCTCGCAACCCAAGTCCTTAGACGCAGGATCGTTAAGCCCCAGGTTGGACCTAGGCTTAACGAATCGTTACAATTACTTGCATTGTTATATCAACTATAAATAAGACGACTGGGTCGACTGGTTACCGCAGGCAGAGTTTGCCTACAAT
Source organism: Sabuloglossum arenarium (assembly GCA_022345705.2). NCBI lineage: Eukaryota > Fungi > Ascomycota > Geoglossomycetes > Geoglossales > Geoglossaceae > Sabuloglossum > Sabuloglossum arenarium. Next base: position 155 of record JAJDMY020000959.1, read on the forward strand.
AACACCCAGCATTCATCCACAAGGATTACTTCCTTTTATACGATGTACGACTACCACCCAGAGTTCACTTGGGATGTCGAGGCTGATGTTCCTGAAAGGAAGGCACCTGCAGCACACAAGCATGCAGCAGCTATCGAGGCAGAAAGGCTTTAGCAGGCGGAAAGGCTACGGGACACAGTCATGTATCAGGCTAAGTATTATAATCGAACGCATACTGCAAAGTACTACAACGTTGGCGATAACGTCCTCCTTTCTTCAAAGAATATATGCCTAGCTAATCCAAGCAAGAAACTGGATTATCGGTTCCTAGGCCCATTTGAGATAATCGAGGCCGTCGGGAACCAGGCATGCCGGCTTGCACTACCAAAAGCATATGGGAATGTTCACCCAGTGTTCCACGTCTCGTTATTAGAACCATATGAGGAATGACCCAGCGGATCCCACTCGGAACCCCCACCAGCAGTGCTTATGCCAGAGGGTGAATAGTACTAAGTCGAAGAGATCCTAGACGAACGAACCTACTGTGGTAAGAAGCAATACCTTGTCAAATGGGCAGACAACCCGGATTAGGAAACTTTGTGGGAACCAGAGACAGCAGTGCAGAATGCACCAGAATGCCTCAATGCTTTTAGGCAAAGGTGGACCGCAGTCATCCTAAAGACAGATAAGACGCAACGGAAGCGATGAAGTGGATAGACTGAGAAGAAACTCTTTCTGCATTTTTCCCTAAGGGGTTTTTTGCGCAGTTTTAAAGAAGTCTACTCACCCCCGTCAGGAAGCTGTCGACTCATAGTTAGACCTAACTCCAAACCATCGTAGACTTAGTAGAATTCTATAGTCAGAGGGGCGAATTTTCCCCAACTTTTGAAAAGGGAACTTCTACGGAATGACTACAAACGAATTCTAAGGTCACGAAGGGCAGGTAGGCAGTGGAGAGACAGCGGGCAGAATCAGAATCGATTCTTAAATACAATTTTTCGAATAACAAAATAAAGACTTAAAGCCTAAAGACGCGACTAACCCAAGAGCCCTGAAAGGCACCCGAAAGCGACTACTTATCGCTACTGTCTTCGGAATTACTGGGATTGCCGACACTGTCTTCGTTGCCGCTGTACCCATCATCCTGATCGTTCCCGTCGCCATCATCGTCGGCACCGCTACCTGACTCACTGTCTTCAACTCTGTTGACGAGAGGACCTTCCTTATAGGCGCTTGTATCGTCGTGCACCTCATCTTCGCCATCCTCGGAGGCAGAGCTATTACCAGACGTAGGCAGGTCAGAGGAGGGAACCTGCTGGGCGAGCCCGGACTAGGCCAGTCTATTGTTAGTCGGGTATAACTAAGGGGAAGAGAGGGACTTAGTATGTATTGAAGGATACGATTACTCTCCTTCATCCCGTTGATTAAGTCGTCTATCCGTTCTAGCAGTTCGGGAATGGTGACGTCAAGGGAGGTGGGGCGAGCGCAGAGGAAGTACTCCACATGCTGGGTGTAATAGCTCTGCAAAAGGTGAAGGTTCGTCTTGCAGTCGTCCACTCGGTTCTTCATCTTAGGGACCAAGCCACGAACAGCTTGGTGAGTAGCTCGGAGACTATCTGCAGCACGCTGCACTTGTCGGAAGTCATCCCAGAAACGACGAGGGACCTAAAGGGTACGAAGTTAGCAAGTAATTCCAATGAAACTAAGAGGAAGACTTACTGGATCGCACACCTTTTTGAGCTTAGTACAGCACTTGCACTTTTGGAGTAGGCGCGGGTGCCGACAGACCAATCCCGGTTTGACCTCATACCGCTTTGAACAGCAGAGGTGTCATAGTAGTACCAGTCATAGCAATAGCCACGTCCATACGGCGGTCCGACGGGGAGACACCACCCTATAGCGGGTCTCCAAATAGTCATCTTCTCGGCCGAGAGAGTCAGGTGACGGAGAGTGTCATCCTGAGGCTATCCTGCAGTATATAAATATAGCACGCTGGTCTAAGAAGAGAGGCCAGTGATCAGTTCTAGCATCAATAGAATCCAATCTACTGTCCATCTAATTGAATACCTACCTTCGGGAACCTAGCTACTCGCAAGTAGTCTGTCCCATACTTAAACGAATTATATTGCACAGTGACTAGACGTCGGAACGCCGGTGGGAGCCGAGAGACTTCATCGTCGTCATACTATCCACGAAACCCAAGAAGTACCCTTTGCGTAGATTGCTTACAGGAGACAACAGGCGCAGATCAGACTTGACTAGGGTGGCAGATCGAAGGGGGTATCTGGGCGAACCATGACCAAAGCTTGGGTAAAACGTGCTCAAAGGACGCAAAAGGCGAAGAGAATGAGTGCTGCAAGGCAACCCAGGATGGTGATAGTGGAGGTTGAAGAAAGAAAAGAGAAAGTGTGTGCGATCGTGCGTTTCTATGGCATCGCAACAAAGAAATCACATGATTAGAGCAACACGTGTAAACAAAACACCGAAAACAGAAATTCGACAGATTAGGCTTAGTATGAAAGAAATCAAAAATGACTAAGTAAACAAAAAGAGTCAAAACATTTTCAAGTCAATTTCGGAGCGGTAGCTGCAAAAGGACATAGTCAACGCAGTTATAAGAATACCACTGCGAAACGCAAGGGGAACGCAGGGTACCCGACATCCAACCATAATCCCCTAGTCGGTGTGCGAACTCGAGAGAATCGATAGCCTAGATTGATTAGGGCTAAACGATATTATTGTGGGTCAACGCCGCCACTACACCCTCATAAGGGGGGTGATGAATGCTCTTACGTCTTCCCAAGAAAAAAGCATAACGGTCCATATTTGATGGGCCGTCATCGGTAACCCAGCGGACCGCTGTTTTGCCGTCCCATAGAGAGTTACTGGTAGTAAGACCGAGCAGTTCTTAAGGCCTGGCAGACCAGGCCCCTGAGGGGGAGGCAATTGTCATGGTGGTACCAGCCATAGCAATAGCCACGTCCATACGGCAGTCCGACAGAGAGACACCGCCCAATAGCAGGTCTCCAAATAGTCATCTTCTCGGCCGAGAGAGTCAGGTGACGGAGGGTGTCATCCTGAGGCTACCCCACAGTATATAAATATAGTATGCTGGCCGAAGTAGATAGGCCAGCGATCAGTTCTAACATCAATAGAATCCAATCTGCTGTCCATTTAATTGAATATGTATCTTCGGGGACCCAGCGACTCGCAAGTAGTCCGTCCCATACTCAATCAAATTGTATTGCACAGCAACTAGGCATCAGAACGACAGCGGCCGTCGAGAGACTCAATCGTCATCATACTATCCACAAAGCCCAAGAAGTACCCTTTGCATAGTGTACTTACATGTCAGTTGCTGATTTCAAAAACGTAGTTGAAATGGTTATCTATAGACCAGTGTCGTAAAACTTGTTTAAAAGTATCAAAAGAATCAAATTTTTGACTGAGATTTATCTTTCTATGAAGAAGTAATATTTAGTGTTTCTCTATGTAGCTCTAGTTTCTATAGCTGAAGGTTGGACGAAAATTTTTCTGTTATTAGTTGGATTACCCCGCTTTTGTACATACAACTACAAAATTATATAACTATCTTTTAAAACTATTAGTAAAAGTAATAACTATAATTGATTAGTACGCTGATAAGACCAGATAATAAAAAAGATTTTAATAATTTATTTTCTTATCTTTGTAGATTTGAATAATAGTTTTTTTATTTTAGTAAAGTTCAAATAGTATCTCCGGATACTGCTAGTTAGGTTTCTTTATTACTTTTTTTTACTTTAAAAAACTTTATATTTCTCTGTTTGTTTTGTTGATTTATTTACCAATTCTTTTAATTTATTTATTATCATATCTCCAAGTACTAATTATTTCTTTACTGGATTATATAATATTTTAATTAAATATTTTTTTTTGCTAACTTACATTAACTTGATTTTACATAGATCAAAATTTAAAGTCAAATACGTCAATGGGGATCAGCTCAGCATCTAAGGGACTGAAGGGGAATATAGAAAAATTTCAGGATAATTAATTATCTATTCTGGGTGGTGATTTTAGAGAGCTTGGAGATATACTAAGTTCCCGGTCACAAATATCATCTGTGAAGACAGTAAAATCGAAGAGATTTATAAAAGGGGAACATATGTTGATAGATGGAAAAATCAATATTCCTAGTATTTTGCAGCTTTCATGTAGTTGATGTGGAGAGACTGGACATAATATTCGCACCTGTTTTCAATAAATTTTTTTATTAATATATAGTTTTCTATTTTAGGCGATGTTGCACAACGACCATTGTAGTCGCTGAGCTGCCAAGTGACTACCATTAAAGTTGTTTTCTCTGCTTATATAGTTGGACTTTAAGTGGAGAAAAATTATTTACTTATGAGGCTCTCTCTTACTGTACCTTGGCCAAGACGCAAATCGCTTGCCCACAATAGTAAAGCGCTTTCAAAATTCTCAATTTAAATTGCTGATAATATAAAAATGAAAACCACTTAAAACTCTGCTTGCTTTGCAGGAAAAATAAGCGGACTCAGCTGCTGATAACCTCTAATGCTAGCTGACAGGCTAGCATAACCCACACCCGTGCCTATATACGGTGCGCATGTGTAACGCCGACCGTTACGACAATAGTGCTGGGAGAGAGGTAGAAAATTGCAAGTGTTAATAAAGGTAAGAAAAGCCACTAGACCTGGCTGAGGCTCTGGGGCATAAGATTGGGTATTATCAATTATTTTGCACAAATGGGTAAGCTGTTAGTGTCGATAGCTTCGTTAGCACTGTAACCTGGGCCTGGATTGCTCTCTGCTATCACCGCTTACTTGTAATAACTGAGATTACTACCGCCTAAGCCACAGCTTGCAGTATATTCCCCATTATCCCTTTTGGCTTCTCCGCCCCACTCCCCCTCTCAGCATCTAGCGGGTCTTGCATATAGAGCCAGACCAATGTAGTCGGACCCATAGTCGTGTTCTCTAAAATACTTTCAAGCAGTAGGCTTGAGGGGACTTGAAATGCTCTGCGTAGCGCTGCTGTGGGAGCACCGTGCTGTAATTTCGGCGTCGCAAAGCGTCACGGTATCGCAAAGCGTCCCAAAAGAAGTCTCTGTAAAGCGCGTAAGACATGATATGTAGATTCTCAGAGATAGCCCCTGTGTCGAGTTAGTGGACAAAATCGCTCTGTACTGTACGGTAGCATGGCTAGAGACTTATCCTTGGCTTAGGTAGTTTTGCGCGCAACGAGCAATCAAAGGCGCCAAGTCGGTAGGGATAGAGGTGAAGCCTAGAGAAAGTAAGTCGCAGAAGTCGCAGCACCGCAGCGGGAAAAAGCGGGTTCCGTTGTCAATCTGTAACAAGCTTGAAAATGGGAGGCGGCCCTGTACAAGTTTCCTGACAGAAGTCTAGTGGCTAGTATCACCACAATACGGCAGAAATACAGACTTCAGGTAGGGTAGGGGAAAAGAACGGGGATGGTACTGATGGGTATGTCTTTAAATGAAATTAGAATTTAAAGCTAGTTAAGCTATCCCCTTCTTTACATCATCCCGTGGGCCGATATACTTTCCCCGCCTTACCCGCGCACTGGTAGAACTCCGCCACCATCTCGCTCGTTGAAGTGGGACCCCACTTCCACGGTATTGAGAGCTGAGTACCATCGTCCAAGGCTACCATGTCTGAGTGCGTCCCGGTTTCCTCTAGTTGTGGCCCAGAGCCGTGTGACGAGATGGACACGGAATTGTTGGCTTCAACTGCGGTCGGAAATGCAGTAAGAACCGGCTTAGAACGTTGATCATATGGAGCTAGATCTCCATATATTTCGCGGAAGGGGGAGTTATTGGTAGCACTAGGAGCTGCACCAGTCATGCGGTCTGGGCTTGTGCTGCCTTCTGCTACCTCTGCTAACTCGTGCTCACCGAGATAGCTGCTGCCGGGAGCAGCTAGTCCAGTAGATTCCCCGCCCAGCCTTTCGGCTTCCCCGCCAGGGGCTCCCCTCCCCACCATGTCCATATCCGAAAGGTCTCGTCCGTAGAGCCGGACGAGTGTATGTAGATCCGTAACCACATCTGCTGGAATACCCTTCGACAGTGGGTCGGCGGTAACCAGAAAAGCCCTGCGTAGCGCCGCCGCAGGAGCACCGTGCCATGGTTTTGGCATCACAAAGGGCCCCGGCCCGGGCTTGAAAGGCGGCTGGCCTAGCTTTGGAAAGTAATCACGGAGCGTGTATCGAGCGTAGAGACCACAGTATGTGTCCTCTGAGACAACCCCCGTGTCGAGTTGGTGGTCAAAATAATCCTGTGCTGTGGGGCAGGTGCGCCCAGGTAGACGTCCTGTAGCTTGTGCCATTTGTGTGCGTCGCTCGTAGTCGTCTTGCTCAAATTTGATGAAGAACGCCAAGTCTGTCGGTATGAATATGAAGCCCGGGTTGAGTATATCGTCGAAGTTACGGTGGCAAAGCGGGCAGAGTGGGATTCCGTTGTCAATGTGTGACAGACTCGAAAACGGAAGGAGGCCTTGTACGACCAGTTCCTTGAACTGCCGGTCGAGAGTCTAGTGGTTAGCATGATGACAATACGACGGAAATACAGACTCTAGGGTAGGATGGGGAAAAGGACGGGGATGGTACTTACTTTCTTGTCTCCCTGCGAAATTACATGGCATATATCGGTTGGGTTGGCCCCACAGTGCCAGCAATACTCGGCGTCATCAAGTTCAGCAATCTTATTCTTTGTCGTGAGAGAGAAAGCGGTCGAGCTTTGTAGTGATGTACGTCGTGAGTAGATCGAGTCCCTCTTCCGTGGGCTTGATTGGGCACTCTGCCTGCGCTTGGAGGCCGCAGGAGGAGGACCCTCGGGGTAGTTGGACATCCTCGTTCGACGGTCGTAGAAGGTGGGGTGAAGCTTGGGTACGTATGCTCAGTTTGGTCACATGAGCTTGGCAGGGGTGGGCAGGCGCGCAGTCTTTATACCCCGCCAAAGCATCATACCACCTTACACGCACCACGATATACATCTTTCACGCGTTATTTAGCTTCATCATACCCTCTGATCCTCGGGATCGCCCTTACAGCCTATTTCCGGTGCCCCTGGGCCTCTTACGGCCGCGTACGGACGCGTTTAAACTCCGAGATGCCCTCTTCTTCACACCCTCCCCGCTACTCTCCCAGGTCCTAGCAAACATTGTACAGGCTACTACTGAACGTGCTGAAGAAGGCCAAGCACTCTTTGCCCCAATTGCTGCTTTATGGGATGATTATCTACAATCCGATACGGTCCGCCAACTCCCAGCCCGGCTCCGCAAACCACTAGAGACCCTCTGCAAAGAGATCTCTCAAACTGCAACTACACACTTCGATTCTTATATCAAGGGCACTAGACCCGCGAAAACTACTAATCAACCTCTTCTAATATTGGCTACGGACGAACATACTGTTCCTACCATGAATCCGACCTCTAAACCTAAGGAACTTCGAACTTCGGTCCCCCCAACATATGCCCAGATAGCTACTCCTACACTCGTAACAACTCCTCTGGCCCAGCCTATTAAACCTAAACCGGTCCCGAAACAGGTCCGGCCTAGACCGGATACACGACTGTTCATCCGTATCAGTCCAACTCACTCTGCCTGTAAGGCCGGCCCATTCGCGATCTTCACCGCACTCTGCGAAGCGCTGGGCCCTGAATCAAAACTCCTAAAAGAAGTACAAGAAGTCAAATCAGGCTATGCCCTTTGCATAGGCCAATCGGTAGCCAGAGCTGTAGAGTCCAAACTTAGCAATGCAAGCGGCTCTTATCACACTACATGGCTTGTCAACTTCGAGATGGATACACATCAGCCCCTCCCACGTACGTTACGGATACTAGGAACAGCCGTATACAGCTCGGTCTTTGTATTCAAGCCGAAAATCACCCAGTGTACAAGATGCTTCTACTGACATAATGTTCACAGTTGTATCCGGCCGCAACACTGCCGACTTTGCGGCTCTACTACCCACTCTGAAGCAGACCATACAACCCACTGCGGAACACCTACTCCACACCAATGTCCGGCACGATGTCTCCATTGCGAAGGCCCACACGCCGCAGACGACCTGACCTGTCCACTCTGGCCTGCCAAAAGTCCTCGATCAAGAGCCGAGAAACAAGCACTCCTTAACATAACAAAACCAGCCTGGAAACAGGCCTGCCTAGCCGCGGGCTGTACCAAAAGGCCCCGTAACAATCCAGAGGACTCCTTTACAGATGACACTGAGATGGTCCTCCCTTGCACACCAATCCGGGCCCGAGACCAAGCACCTTCTATATCTCCTGCAGAGAAACGCACCCAGTTCCAAACCCACACAAGTCCTGGCCTTTCCCGCATATGCCCTAACAGATTTACAGCCTTCCTCTCTAATGCCTAATCGCCAGCGGAGCCCCTACGGTCCACTTACGGTCCTACAAATTAATGTTGGCCGCAGGGCCATATCACATAAGCTTGCACTCACACTTGCACACGACTCTCATATTGACATCTTATTCATACAAGAACCATATGTATTTGCAGACCGTTCTAGACGGATCACAAAACATCATTCAGCCTACGAAGCATTTACTCCCTTAGACGACTGGATAATCCGGCCCCGGGCTATCACATACGTCCGCAAAGGCTGCGGCCTCTGCATCTCCCAGTTACGGCTGGTCCCTACCTGTGATATCGTTTTTCTTTAATTTCAGTCCCGGAACTCTCTACCAGTCACTTTAATCAACATTTACAATGCACCCACTGGCTCTACAGATGTTAACGAAGCTATTAATACTCTTCTCTCTCTTCCCCCTTACTGCTCTCCTTCAACTTTTCTTGCAGGAGACTTTAACCTCCATGGACAACACTGAAATCCTACACTTATCTCTGAATCTCCACTTACATACTCCTTTATAGACTGGCTAGATCGAGCCTACTTCACATATACAGTTCAACCAGGAGTTGCTACTTACGTATAGAGCAATGTACTTGATCTCGCATTTATTTCCAGCCCGTATACAGCCTCAACCAGTCTTGCCAGACACTTACAGGTTACATCGGACCACTTTCCCTTACTTACAACAATCAACTGGGACCTGAAACGCTCTCAATCAGTCCAGAGATTACGGCTGGATACTCTATATCATAAACAATTCTTAATCCTCTTACAAGAAGTCCTCCCACTTATCTATTTACCATCACTGAACCCATCAAAAAAAGAGCTTGATACCCTAGCGTCAGACTTGACCAGAGTGATCAACACAGCTTATAAGAAATCAGCCAAGAGATCCTATAGACAAGGAACAGAAGTCCCCTGGTGGAACGAGGCCTGTAAAGAGGCCGTAAACAAGAACAGACATTCCCCATCAGACCTCATAGCCCGGAACCTCCGAAACACAGTTCGCAATGCGAAGCGATTGTACTGGACAGATAAACTCAATAATGTACAGGCTACGGCAGATGTGTACAAGATGACAAAATAGCATTAATCTACTGGCATGTACCGGAGCCCACCTTTCAAGGACCCATAGAACCCAATACATAGTCTTGCAGTAGATGCCTCAAATAAGATAGATATCCTCATCCGGAATCTTCTATCAAGTACAGCTGAAGACAGAGATATTCTCTTTCACATTCCTGTAGCACTGGTCTGATCTATCAACTTTCCTGCGATTACGACTGCGGACATCTATAAAGCTATACTTAATGCTGGTAATACAGCCTCAAGTCAGGACGAGATCTCCACAGCTATTCTACAGGTCGTCTGGCCAGTGATTGAACTGTTAGTACGGAGGTCGCGGCCAAAAGTCTTGACCCGACTCGTTTAGCGAGGTGCCCCAGTAAACCGCACCCCAACCAGCA
>JAJDMY020000966.1:0-78032 GCA_022345705.2 Sabuloglossum arenarium
TCGCGCATGACTCAATTAGGCGCCATCCTGTCTTTCCGGGAAATCAAATGGACCGGATAGATCTAGCATGCATGCCAACAATCACGGTTGAGAAATTCTTGATGGCATTGTATGCGGAAGATCACCATCAGTCGATTTCGAAGATAGCTTCCCAAATACTTCAGGCCAAGATGAATTTTACTCACTTTACGTCCACTCGAACAAATCTACCTACCGGCGGTGCCATCACGGATCTGTGCCACGGTTTGTTACGACGCAGTGCTGTGATGCAGTTGAGCCCAAACAATCCGACATTTGACCAGCTTATTCCCATATATTTCGGCAGCGATGAGGAGCCATTCAACCATCGGAATGTGGAATCCCCTTCCTGGAATATCCTAATTTAAATTTATTATGTTTTAACGATAATTATATATGATCAGGGTTGTCTTGTCGGCATCTTCCTCGCTCTCATGATTCATCCATCTCTTGCCGGGACCAACCGATTGACGGACCAACCATTGACGGACCGACCGATTGACGGACCGACCGACCGAGAGCAAGGCAAGCGAGAGAGAGTAAGAAATAAAAAATGGCAGGGCGGGAGAATCTCGATCTCTTCTTCACAATTTTTTTTCCCCTTTCCTTTCTTTTTTCGCCTCGCTCTTTTCCCCCCTCTTCTTTTCTTTTTTCTTCGTGGTGGTTGTGACAAGTGATGAATGTGGCTCTCGAGCACGCTAATGTTCGTGATCTGAGCCGCACGCATTTTTTGGTCTTCGTGGCGGGTGAGAACGCGGTCAGGGTTAGTGATTTTCGCCCCGGAAATCTTTGGTAGAAGTTTGTGCTTTTGCTTTTGCTTGCCTCTGTGTGCCGCGTGCCGCTTGCTGTAGAGCTGTGACGACGGAGAATTCCGTCGCCGTCGTGTTAGAGTTCCGTTGCGGGTAGATTGTCTTTCTGCCAATCGTTCGCTTGGCGTCATGTCTCACTCACATCAAATTATTTAGGCATCATATCCACCGAGGACAGTAATCTATGTCTTTACTTTCATTTGCTTTTTCCATCTGCCTCCTATACTCCATGTACCCTTTACGTACATACATGTCGTAGTTGTACGCATTTTGTGAGGTGCAGCATTGATCGGCGATTTGATCAAGAATTGTCTGGATCTGGGAATTGATCGTCACCCCAAAACGTTCTTGGCTGCCGAAACTGTTCGTTGACTCGTCAGTTTCATCTGACCCAGTTGTAATTGCTTCAGGTCGCCACCTTCTGTTGACGCACTTACCGTCGACACCGGTGTTGTCGGGCTCAATGTAAGCTTCTTGCACCTTCCCGTCCTCCACTACCAGCGCGTATCGCTTGCTCCTCAAACTGCCGAATATGGCGGTACTGTCGAACAGGAGATCTAGAGCTTCATTGAATTTGCCAGTCGGATCGCCTAGAAAGCGGATCTGGTATTTCCCTCGCACCGAGAATGTTAGTTGATGGAAAGTAGTTACGGCCGTATAGAGTGGCTTGGAGTGATTGGGTGTTGAAGAAGAAAAGCAAATCTTTTATCAACATACGCCACTCTGGTTAGCAGGGTCAAGCGAGTGACCCCATGCTTTGGTCCTGTGAGGTGCAAGACCCGGTCAGTTATGTCGGCGCGGAAACAAGATGGAAAACCCACACAAATGGGTCGTTGACTGCGACTACAAAGACACTGCCGGCTTCCTTGATGTTCTTGTGGTTGATATAGCCAGGAACATGCGAATTGGAGCAACTGGGACCTGACACGGATGCAACACATCAGTTAGCTAGAGAAGCAGGTAAGCGGTCCGGTCTTCCAAGCCCTTCCACAACCATTCCAGAAACCATAATGAGGCATGCGAGAAGGGATGGCCCAGACATTAAGGCTGAACGCCAGCGACGCTTGGCAACATTTGACATGCGTGATGGGCCTGTGAGACATGAGAGAGATCGGACGACTCAACTGAATGCAGCAGGAACGCCAATGATGAGCGATTTCTTGCCCTTGATCTCTTTTGCCAGATTGATTTTATTGCCTGGTGATCCTTCGACGAGAACATCCGTGTCAGGAATGAGGTCGCCAACCCGGACGGATGCCGAGGCAGTTGCGTGGAAGAGAGATCGCTGGATACATCCAGTACGATTGGCGGCCGCAGTCGACTTGCAGAAGGCGAAGATTTGTCTTGACATGATCTGATGGTTAATCCGTTCGAAGGCGTCGTTGATTGGCGCGGGCTGCGTGTTCTGATGAGTGCGAGTGACTAAGAAACGACGGAGTACTCCGTATGCATACATTACACCGTTGCCAGTTGCAATTACCAGGGTGTCGAGGAATGGGCTAATCCTATATCTTGCGGCACATCTTGCGTGAGGGCAGATCCAGCTGGGACGTTGGGACTGACGGCATGTTCCGCGTCTCCGTGCTGCGGGGGCTAAGGAATGTTCCGGTCTAGGATACTCCGTTCTCTGTCGAGTCCTCCTTAGGGGATAGCTGTTGAACGAGTGGCCTGACAACTATGTAGCATCACTGCATTTACTAACCCCAATCTGTGTCTCGCATAAACCTCACTGCAGCGAATATTAACGAGGAATCTCTCTGGCCCAGTGAGCTGGCACGGTGATATGCAATCTGCAGGCTTGAACGGACCACAGCCAAGCGTGCAAGGACGATTGCGAGGCCAGTGTCGAGTCACGTCTCGTGGCTCCAAGGAATTGACAGTTGGGAAAAGCGCCACCCAGATTCATGGGCTTTCGCTTACGAGACTATGTATGGAGTACGGAGTACTGCGTACGGAGTACTTGAGGAGATTCTCCGATACTGCATTACCATCACCCAACCGGGAAGAAGAAAGTACATCCCGGATCGGCCAACCGACAACAACTTCGGCAGATGCAGGTGGATCCCACATGCGCCCAGCAAGAGTCGCCTCGAGGTGAGACATTGGCCTGGCTTTCGCTTGAGTGCAAGCCGCAATCGCCACCTTAGCAGGTTCGGGTCCCCCTACTTACTTAAAGCAACGCTCTATGCATTTTCGGCCCTGCGACGGTCCAGACCTTTACCGAATCAATCATCAACTACTCGTGTTCTTATGCCATGAAGCGAACGGAGTCGTGCTGGTAGTTGAAAAGGCATCCGTACAGACCGTGTTTTGCTTCACTCTCATGTCGTTCAGTGCAAGTTGCTATTTTATATACGGTCGCTTTCGCCGGTCCTAAGAGGTCGTCACTGTCCGGTTCGTTGTTCGAAAAGGTCCCGCCTCAAGCGAGGCAAGGGACTTAACGCCCTCCAATTGCATTTGAAGTCTGTCTCGTTGCCAGCTCTCATACTTGTCCTCGCAAGCCCGAGTCGGTTATCGCGTGGCATCTGCCTCCGGCTTGAGCCGTGATCTTCATTGACGATGGACGGAGGGATTCCAGCCGGCCCGTCAGTGGCCAACGGCTCCAGCGACTTTGTGAGTGCTTAGAGTCCAGGCCTTTTGGGACGAGTGAAAACTCTTGTTTCTGTAGCTGATTTGGGGTCTTAGGTTCGGAAGCTGTACAAGTAGGTCAATTCCGTTATTCGAAGCATCCACGTCTCTTGGACTGATCCGATGCCAATCAGGATGTTAGAGGATCCGGCGTACGAGCGGATTGTCAGATGGGGCGATGGTGGGGACAGCTTCGTGGTACTAGAAGTATGTGTATCGAATGCGCCCGGCGATTCTACGACCGTCCGGTCTGACTGGGGCAACAGAATGAGAAATTTACAAAGTTGATCCTCCCGAAGCACTTTAAGCACAGCAATTTTGCAAGCTTCGTTCGGCAGTTGAACAAGTACGACTTTCATAAAGTGAGGCACAACAATGAAGAGAATGGGCAGTCGCCGTATGGCTCTGGAGTAAGCTTCGATCGTCTTGCAACGTGAACACATTGGCGGTCCGCTTGCTGATCATAATAGGCGTGGGAGTTCAAGCACGCTGAATTTCAAATAAATGGCAAGGACTCACTCGACAATATTCGGCGTAAGGCTCCAGCATCTCGGAAGTCTACCCAGGTCAGCGAGGAAACCGGGCAGGTACAGCAGATGGATTTAGTTAATTCCCAGCTGGTTGCGACTCAGCAACAATTGCAGTCGCTACAAGATCGGTACAATGAGCTTCACGGCGCCAACAGCGTGATGATGCAGGATTTGATAAGCTTGCAAAAATCGGTCATGGACCACGAGGGCATCATGCGGAACGTGATGAACTACCTGCGTGACATTGATAACCAACTCAGAGACCAAAGGCGTAACAGCAGGGTGAACGGTCCCCACATGTTTGATCAGAGCCACAGCCACGAAGGATCCGCAGTTGATATGTCAGCACAACAGTTTTCACCTTCAGATGATCAGCCGGCCTCGCCATTGCAGGAAGCTCAAAAGCTCTTGGGCGATTCAGCTATAGCAGAGAGTCATCTCGAGCAAATGACCCAGCTCTACCAGCAGATGAACGCGATGCACACCCCTCCTTCAGAACAAGGGATGCGGAACGGGGTTACGCCTTCGTCTCAAGGAGGACAGTCCAGGTCAACCACAATCAGCAACTCTATTTTCTACTCCAGGATGAATGGGGACTATCAGGATAATGTTTATCCCGCCGGACATACCAATGGCATCGATCCTGCTTATGCAGAGCACTATCCCAACATACCATACTCAATGCCCGCTGGTGGGGACTTGGAGGCAGATGAATCTCGGAGAAAGAAAATCGCAGTCATTGACCCAGGCTGGATTCGCGCGCCGCAAATTCTTCTCGTTGAAGATGATCCAACCTGTCGACGGATTGGCGGGAAGTTCTTGTATTCATTCAAGTGTGCCATAGACACTGCTGTTAGTGTCTTATCCTTTGGGACATGATTTATCATGCTGATTGTCCTGCATTAGTTTGACGGCCTAGAAGCTGTTGAGAAGATAAACAATGGGTCAAAGTACGATTTGATTCTTATGGATATCATCATGCCAAACCTTGACGGAGTTTCTGCTTGTCGTGCTATCCGGAACTACGACACAACTCCTATAATTGCCATGACGAGCAATATTCGCAACGATGACATATCGATGTATTTCGCTAATGGTATGCTATGTCCAGATGATATGACTCGAATAAAAGCTTTATATATGCTAACTGGATGTAAGGGATGAATGATGTTCTCCCAAAACCCTTTACCAAAGAGGGGCTATTGACTCTTCTAGAAAAACATCTAGGTCATCTCAAGGAGCAGAAAGCAACATCTCAAACCAAGTCTCCAACAAGTAGCTGGCATTCGCCTAACCAACTCGCCGGGGTATCACCTACCGCACCATCTCTCACTGAGGAACCCTATGTCAATACAATACACGGCATGGACGGGTATGCGCACCGGAGAACAGTGTCAGAGATGTCGGGTCCCGACGAGATGGCGAACGACAGTAACAAGCGACCACGTATATTTGTGCCGCCTCATGGGAATACAATGATCGGCCCGATGCAGCAGCGGGGGCCTACTGGCTGATGATTTCTCGTATGCTGAGTTTTGTGGACAGGGGGCAGGGCTCACGAATGCTGGACTGAAGTGTGCCTCTTAGCTTTAGCATGGATGATATGGTCTGTTATCTGGTCGCTTCTTCAGGGCTCTAACCTTTTCTTCTGGAGGACCATTACGGAGATTTTTCATGGGTAAGCATGTCACTATTTTTCTCTTCGGGCTAATGATTAATGGGTTATGGCTGTATGGGGATCTGACTAGGACGTTATATTGGGGTCACTTTGACATGTATCTAGCTACCTGGCGAAAAGAGACGGCATTTTGGGGCATTTTTACTCTGACTTTCTAAGGAGGACGAATAGCGGGATCTATACATAGGTACTTTGTGTTCTATTTTTGACGACTTGTGGAAAAAGAAAAGAAACTCTTGGCAATTGGCACTTGACGCGAACCGCGTCAAAACGCGTCTTGAACTTGCCTTGCCGACTACCGACTACAATGAACTGAGGACTGCTTTCCTTCTCTGGTCACCCAGCGCCGACAACCGGCCCATCAGAGTAATGCCCCATCCAGTCTCGCCGCCAACTTCGTCGCTCGAGCACGACGACGCGCTACCAGATGCGCCCGCACTAATTGAAAATGGAGGAAACCAGCAGAGCGATGCAGATCACGGAATTGCCGCGGCGAAAGAGGACGAGATGGATGTGGAAAGTCCTCCGAGACCTGTCGTGAAAGAGGATGTATGTTTGGATGACATGTTTGATGATGACGAAGATGAAGAATTCCCGACTTCCGGTGCTCCCAAAGCCAAACCTGAGGAGACCCCAGAGGCGCCGATGTACGTATGGGTACTGTTATCTCACTCTGGAAACGGGATGAGTTAACCATTGGGTAGAGACACTACGCTTTCAGTAAGGTACTCTGACCCGGAGATCATGTATGCCTTTTATGATCGGCTGTTTCCTTTTCGATACCTCTTCCAGTGGTTGAATCATTCGCCATACCCGTCGGATGACTTTCGACATCGCGAGTTTGCATTTACACTACAGAACGATGTATACCTCCGCTATCAGGCCTTTGATACCGCAGACCTGTGGGTTTAGCACTTTTAAGACTCTCATCCATTGGTCCACGCTAACTAAATTAGCCTTCGCAAGGAAATCCTCCGCCTGAACCCTTCTCGTTTCGAAATTGGCCCTGTTTACTCTACCAACCCCAGAGAACGCAAGACTCTTCGCAAATCAAGCCACTTCCGACCAGTAGCCAAGGAGCTAGTCTTCGATATCGATCTTACAGATTACGATGAGATCAGAACGTGTTGCGACAAGGCTAATATCTGTCGTAAATGCTGGACTTTCGTGACTATGGCCATCAAGGTTGTCGACGCTGCACTGAGGGATGACTTTGGGTTTCAGCATATACTGTGGGTGTATTCAGGGAGGAGAGGTGCGCACGCATGGATTTGCGACAAGAGGGCGAGAGAGATGGATGACTCGAAGAGAAAAGCCATTGCAGGGTATCTAGAGGTGATAAGAGGAGGAGCACAGAGCGGGAAGAAGGTTAATCTCAAGAGGCCCCTGCATCCACATCTCAGGTTAGCAGCATTAGAAAGCCTTACAATGTCACCGGAAGCAAGTACTAATTTTCAACCACGCATGATAGCCGCAGTCTCGATATCCTCAAAGACCACTTCCAATATGATATCCTAGAAGCCCAAGATCCTTGGCGAGACCCCGCTCGATCCGAGAAACTCCTCCAGCTCCTCCCAGACAAAGCGCTAAACGACTCTCTGCGCAAGAAATGGGACTCTTCGCCGCTCCGCTCCAGCACCAGCAAATGGGCTGACATCGACGCCCTCGCAAAGACAGGCGCCAGCCGTACTCTCGACGCTAAAGCTCTCCTCGAGGCAAAACAGGACGTTGTGTTCGAATACACGTACCCGCGCCTCGACGTTGAGGTCAGCAAGAAACTAATCCATCTGCTGAAAAGCCCCTTCGTCGTGCATCCCGGCACAGGTAGGGTCTGCGTACCCATCGATCCGAGGCGGTTGAACGATTTTGACCCGCTAAGCGTGCCCACGGTGACAGGATTACTCAGTGAGATCGATCAGTGGGGTGTGACGCAAGGTAAGGAGCCTGTTGATGTCGAGGGCGCAGAGACAAGCACGAAAAGAGTCCAGGATTATGAGAAGACTGGCTTGAAACCGTATGTGGAGTACTTCAGGACGTTTGTGATGGCTTTGATGAAGGATGAGAAGAATGGAGGTGGAGGGGGAAGCCAGACGGTGAAGAAAGAGATGGAGGATGTTGGGCCGGACGCAATGGAGTTTTGAGATTCTGAGGTTCTCTTCCATCGGATGGGGAAATCTGAACGGGACTTTCCTGTCTACTTGCTAGTTGTCATAAACTGTAGAACTTCGGAAATGCAGCTTTGCGTCTGTCTGTTCGAGCTCTTGAAACCTGTTGTTCGTGGCGTGGGAGAGCGGGCTAGCTTCTCTTCTGAAAACAATCGGTATCGGGGAACAATGGGACATCAGGGAACAATAGGACCGTGAGGATAGTATTATACCACAGAAAAATATGTAATAGAGGTGATCAGCACCTCAAATGCTTATGCTTATGCTTAGCCTAAGCAGCGAAATAAGCGTGGCCTAGTTACATAAGAGTCGTTCAGCACCAGAAGCAGCTTATGATCCGAATACGCCCATGGGAAACGACTCGGAAATCACAAGAACATATATCCTAGTTCAACGAATTATATTTATTCGCGACACCAAAACGAACCCATAAGCATGCATTGCTCATGTGGATAGGGCATAATGCTTATCGAAATATGCTTATTTTTCGCAGAGGCATAAGCATCTTAGGTGCTGATTCGCCTCTGATATGTTTGTTACATGTATATCTGTGAAGTAAGGTGTAGCTGGAGGAGTTGCAACGCTGGATTCGAATTTGAATAGTGTTTTTTTATTTGGAGGGAACAGATGTCTTCTGTATACATAGAGAACACATGCCCAAATGATAAAACTTCCAGGTTAAATCATCCTCTGGAGATACCAGCGTTTTCCCAAGCACAAAGACAATAAAGAAGGCCGAATTTGATTCTAATATCCATTGTACGGTTGTCCCCCACCATACCCGCTCTGGTTGCCATAACCTGGGTTTGGCCCACCATGCCCATGATAGCCTAGTTGATGCTCTTCATTCCCGTGACTCTGGTAGTTGCTTTGGTAACTGCTACGCTCGATGATATCATCCAGCGATCGATATTGGTATCCTCCACGGCCTCGTCCTCGTCCGCCACCCCCTCCGCGCGAGTTCCCACGGTACCCTCCTCCAGTTCCGCCACGTCCGCCTCGATAACCTCCACGGCCTCGGGCATGGTGATGTTGCTGTTGACGGTAGGTATTGGTGTTGCTGCCATTCCCATCTGCCCCAGCGTTTGGGCCTGTGG
The DNA here is from genome assembly GCA_022345705.2 of Sabuloglossum arenarium. Lineage (NCBI taxonomy): Eukaryota > Fungi > Ascomycota > Geoglossomycetes > Geoglossales > Geoglossaceae > Sabuloglossum > Sabuloglossum arenarium. The sequence continues at coordinate 8,926 of JAJDMY020000966.1, forward strand.
GTGTCCCCTCCGGCTCTTGGGGATGCTTCCTCTTGAAGGTTTTCGTTGGAAAGAGGCTGTCCCACTCCGTCTCATCCTTGTTTTCATTCTCCACACGAAGCAGCACTTTCTCCCCAACGGTTGTCTCGAAGCGATATGATTTCTCCTTTGGTACTGGTTGCCAGTTCTGAATCTTGCTTGCATCCACTGGACGCGCATTACGCCGCAAGGCTAATACAACAATCGGCTGTCTGTTTTCAGTGTAATATTTAGCTGTATCAGGGACAGGCTTGAGCAAGGCAGCCCAGATTTTGTTCTCCAACGCAGCGGTGCCTATGACCTCCCAGGTCATCTTAGCACCGATCCCGCCGACCTTGGTAAGGATGGACTTTGGAGGAGGACGAGGGGTTATGAGGATGTTATTGGCGAGGTACTTTATCTCCCCGTCAGGTGTGGAAGGCGGGAGTTGTACGAGAGTAAGCAATTTCTCAGTGGTAGCAGCATCTATAAGATAACCTGTGTAGAATATTGTGCGCTTAATTTGAAGTCGGCTGGTGGTATTCCCACTTCTAGATAGCGCCGTATTGTGATCGTTGATCATCCGCTGAATTTCTGCTACTTCAGTCACTGGGTCGAGCGCCGTCTAGGGTAGCAGTTAGGATCTACAATGCACGAAGCTGATAGAACTTGTTTACTTACACTTCCCTCCGACACTGGGATGACTTCAGCAGTAATTGGCTTGCGACCTGCCAACGGCTCTCCATCCATCTGGACTTTGTTGAACTGCGTGAAAAACTCCCGGAAGCCCTTTACACTATATACCATTAGCGTAGCTTTTATTGAACACCGCACAACTTACTGTCTGGGCCTATCCTCATAAACTCGAATATCCTCAGCATCTTTGTATGTAAATATTAGATCCTCAAGGAAAGTCTGCTTGAATTTCATCGTAGCTAGTCCACTACGAATCAGTACAAGCTCTCCCAGAGCAATTCTAGCCTGATATAAAAGCCAAACGTACTTGAGAATAGTTGGTCGTTCGGCCCTACTTCAGGCTTCAGAGATATGATGTCAAACTCCAGCTTCTTGCTTCGCACGATCTTCTTTATCAGTTCCGCAAAGTTTCGCTCTGATCGCCCCGTCAAAAGAACAGCTAAAGCATCCTTCTGCTGCATGCTAAGCCTCACAAGAGAGACCTTCGAGAGAAGCGTTAGCCAAAGGCTCAACTCAAAAACAGTGAAATGGACGATCCCATACTATCTGTTCGTTCCACCATCCCTCCCAGGCTTTGTTTTCTTCCTTATCTACCCCCTCTCCAGTCGCAGCTAATATCCGCGAATCATGCCACCATCCTCCACTTAAAAGATGATCCTTTTCCTGGAACTTGCCGATTGTGTGTCCGCTCCAGACCTTCGGATTGGGTAGCGGGCTATGAAAGACTAGAGACACAGAGTCACAACATATCCGAGGTTAAGCAATCCTGAATGGACGTACGGGTATTGTCAAAATCATATACATGTATGGTCTTGATCTGTAGTACAGCTGCATCAGAAAAGAGTTGTCAGCGGGTGCTACTCATCAAATACAACCATTAGGACGACACTCCCTATGGCGAAAATGAATAGCCACAAGGCAGGAAGCGCACCGGAGGGTTCAAGTACATACCAGGAAGCTCCTTATTCTGGCATGACCATCTCCGTAATCCCGTGAGTGTCCGCGAGTTCACTCTGCGACCAAACTGATTTGGCGCTCGAATTGTAGACATTTCAAGAGAGAGAACTGATGATCGCAGGAAAGAGATACACTCATGGCCAGTAAGGCACACCAGGTATGATGCAGGAAATCTCGTTTCTGGGCGCCGCGAATACGCTGGAGAATGGCGTGCCGAGTTGATCTCGGTTTGGTTGAGATTACGTTCGACGAGGTTGACCAAAAGTGCATTGCGTTCGGGCAACCTTCAATACTCTACGAAAACCCAGAATCTCTCCGTTCTGCATGGAGAAGAACAGCCTGGAGCCCAAACGAAGAGTCCTACATAACACTCTGGAAGAGGCTACCATTGCGAACGAGGGAAGGGAAGGATGCAACGAAGAAGACCTCTGTGTCATATGTCTCGAACGAATTTCAGAGCGCGCATTCACCGTTCCTTGCAGACACCATCATTTCGACTTTTTGTGCCTTATAAGTTGGCTGCAGGAACAACCGAAATGTCCACTGTGTGCGTATTCTTTCACTTGTCTTCGACTGTGACTGGAGCTGATGTTGCTGCAGGTAAATGTGTAGTCACGTCTGTCCAGTACGACGTTCTATCACCTCAAAACTTCAAAATCCACTCCGTCCATCCCACTCCAGCTTCGCCATTAACTTCAACCTCTTCTTTGACAGGAAGTAGCCTCGTTCTAAACCACCATTACACCCAGAGAAACAGGCCTCGCCGCTCCCCCCGGTCCCCACCCTCCCAAGATCCAGACACAGCTCTTCTTCGGCGCCGCTACGTGTACCGCCATGGGCTTTACTCTCTTCATGTTGGATCGAACCGTCTTTCGCGGTTTCGAGATCTCACGCCTCAGCTTTTCTCTCGTGATGAAGAGCTAATCTCAAGGGCTCGGAAGTGGATTCGCCGGGAGCTGCAGGTTTTCGAATTCCTGAATCCGAACGATATAGGCGGCGAAGATAGCGGGAGCATCGATGGCTCCCATATGGCCAAGAGAGTTAATAATGCGGAATTCCTTTTAGAGTACATTATCGCAATTCTTAAGACGGTGGACATCAAGGGTAGTGGTGGGCAAGCCGAGGATATGCTACAAGAGTTTCTAGGTGGGGATCACACATGTTGGGACTGCTATGACCACCATGGCGTCCAGCTGCCTTGGCGGGAGCCGAGATCTCCTCTACACAGACCCACTTGCTTGGCGTGACGACATTGAAACTGACTCTCCTATATATTAGATTCGAACCTCACTTGCTACCATTGAAACCGACTCTCCTATATAACAGATTCGAACCTCACCTGCCTCAATAATAATTCGATCACGAGATGTGGCCTATCAAACCGTCAACGATCACAACAATCGAGGGAAGCGCGGCCTGGTATGACCGCCTCTCCCAAGCTCAACACAGCCCAATCGCCCGAGCCTATCGTATCCAACAATGCACTCTCGCAACTCCAGTCGACTCACGTCATCACTGCCCTATCTGCCTCGATCTGCTCTTCGCCCCTGTGGAGACTCCCTGCGGGCATATCTTTTGTGCCAGATGCCTTGTCCTAGCACTGAAGATCTCACCCACTTGTCCTCTCGATCGAAATCCCCTCCCCCAACCGCCTGGTTTGCCGATCGCAATTTCCTTCCCCCTTAACTACCCCAACGACCAACCTTCGACACGATTGCTGTGCGAGATAGATGCACTCAGAGCTTGCGGAGCTTTCTTAGAAGTCAAGGATCCGGTGAAACAAGTTTTGTTGGATATGAGGATTCAGTGCCCCTGTCGCGAACCAGAGGGGTATGCGCTTGATGGTGGCGGCTCATGTCAACCCTCCGGCGTTAATGCTAGGCTGCATACTCACTCCAAGACATACCCCTCCCTCGCTGTGTAACTGGTTCAATTAATTCAGCACATATTCGCCTTCCTAACCATCTATTCGATCGACTGAACGAGCTTTAGCTTGGCTGCGGTAGGAGAGCTGTGGAGATGCTGTCGTCATTACTGCGCTGTGCTGTGTAGCTTCCCGCTTCGACTAGTGCTCCGCCCCACGGTCAGACTCTTAAGCTGGGGAATGGGACAGTTGAGCGTGGTGTGCTATTGTCGAAAGGTGCCTAATATTGATATTGTGGGAGCTACGCCACCCACAAGGCGTATAGATACCTATAGCATACCTAATACTAGAGAACAATACTGACGTTGATGTAGAGATTTAGTTTGGAGGCTAGCACCATCATTTTTCGGCCTTTCTTTTCCCACTCGGTGCTTGGGTAATAACTAAAAGATTCGACTTTGCTCTATGCTTCGTCAGCTTGCATCCCCCGACTATCTCCCGGTTCGCCACAGCAATCCCATGAACAGCCTTCCGCATAGCCTGCTGTGTTCCTGAGCATGGGAGATCCAATACCTGAGTGCCACACACAATCACCTCGGTAATTCATGGTGACATCAAACCCTTTCTTGCAGTTCTCGCACGTTGCCATCCGAGCAGTGTAGTCCTCGACTTCAATCACAATCCGCTTTTTCTTTTTGATTTCAAGGCTGTTCTTGCATGAACTGAGAGCATGGCTGAGGAATCCGTATACCTCACTGAACGATTGGGATCGTGCGGTCCAGTACAAAGACCCTTTGCCGAAGAACTTTGAGACCAGTATTCCAAGAGGTATCGGAGCTGTGGAGACGCTATCCGGACTAGCCTTGGATCCGAGTATAGGCAATGAGATTCGAAATGGGCCGGAGAAGCTGAGGAGTTTAGACCATCGTCGATACCGAACCTATCCATACGACTTATCTAAACGCACGCGCAGAAGCCGAGATCTTCTATACTACGATCCGGGCTAAATGAATCTAGAAGTATATCTAGTGATCTTGAGACTTGGGGTAGTTCTCTTGGAATTGAGGGGTTTCTTTCGATTTGCGTGAGTGCTCGCTATGTTTAAGGGTGCCCCTAAGTAGAGTTCTCTCGAGTTATGGGGTAACTCTGAGTTACTAAGTTAGTGAGTGGGGGGAGCCTCACTCCGTGATGTCAAGACATCCGATATCTTCAGCTCTCTTGCTGCGGAAGAGGCATTCTTAAAGGGAACGGGAAACGAAGTGCATTTTCGGGTCCATAGGTAGAAGCCCAAAGATCGCCACAATTCTTTGGCTGGGCTGATCTAAGAATGTCAACCTATATCAAAGCTAAAAAAGCTTAAGTTGGCGGTTGAACAGATGCTTCAGTGACTTGATAACCACAGGAACCGGATTTGCTTTTGCTTGTATCACCCTCCAATTACTTAACTCAGACAGTCACATATGAATTCTCGATTGCTTTTATCAGAAGTCAGAGAATAACCTTGGCATTTTCCCGGCTCCCAGCGTTCATTGAAATCCAGCCGCGTCCCTACTTTCTGAGCATAAAGCCGTCGTAGGCTTCGAGTTCACTATCAGTGGCTTGGTTGTTGGGATTCCATAGTTGCTTGAAGATGCCGTTGTTGGACTAAGGACTCAATACTCAAGATGAAAGAAATTAAGAAGCAGCAGTAGCAGTCATCGGAAAATCCGAATTAGAACTAGGGACACACGTAGCTATTGCTCACGCAGCAAAGCCTCCTCTAGCCATTTTTCGCGCCCGCCGATCTTTACGATTATTATTTGCCCTTGAACCCTTATTAGCCTCCTTTCTCTGCCTCGAAACCTGTGTATCCTTTTCGCCGGGAAGGCCAGCGACGTTACCCCTTCCCCTACCGCCCCTACCTCCCCTTCCACCACCCCTAAACCCGACTCTTACAAATCCATGGTCCGATTCTTCGGCCCCAGAATCTGCCGGACTCCCTCGATATGCCGTTGAAAGAAGCTCTCTCTGAGCTCCAGTAAACGTCGCATATTTGGTCTCTAGCCTTCTCAGCTTCCTGGGGTCCCTCCCAAGCATGACTGCCCAACCCTCTATGACTTCGTCTGTCATCCCAGTCTCTCTCCTTAGCGCCTGCCTGGCCTTACCTAGCCGGGTTGCGCTATCGCGCTGAAAAGCCTCAGGCGCATGTCTGTAGACGCTAAAAAGTGCCTCTTCCTTCTCATCTTGCAGGTCCGCGCTCGGCTCACCCGCTGGACCAGCCGAATCTATGGTTCCACCAATATCCCCGATATCGTATGTATCATCCCGTTCGTCGTCGTCTGAGTCGAATGCGGCAAGTGCAGAGAGGATTGCGGCTTTATTGGGGGCGGTTGAACGGTCGGAAAGGATGCTATCTGCGGTTTGCTTCTCATTCTTACGGCCTATGTGCAGACGAGATTCATCGATTGCGAGATTATCAAATGCATCGTTGTCAAAGATATTACGTCTCAAGGGTACAGCAATAGATGCTGAACGCGGAACCGGATTGCCATCAGCCGTTTTGCCAGAAGTGGGTCTGTGGGAGTAGTTAGACAAAGATGGCAAGACTAAGCCAATCCGAGAGAATACGTACATCTCTTCTGTTTGGTCAGCGTCATGAAAATGTGGAGGTAAAGAGCCTTCAAGCAAGTGCGACGTAACAAGCTCAGCATTATCAGAGTACTCATCAAGTAATTTCAAAATAAAGCCCGAGCCTAGGTCAGGAAATAAATCTTGTATCTGTGTGACCAGACTCATCCTATGAACATGCACCTCATCGGATTCTTCGCCACTGGTAAGCTTGGCGATTGCACGTCCCTTGCCTTTGTCGGTCTTTCGGCGTATACGGCGCTTTCCTCCTGGTGTACGGAAAGCTTCCAATGAACTGACTAGGCCTTTGGCTCTTGCGGCATCGGTTTCCCTGACGCTGTCTCGAAGCTTGCGAATAAAAGGCGTGTTCGTCACTAGGTCTGACACCAGGGTTTCTGTTCCCGACCTCCCCTTTGCTTCAGCGTCCGCTAAGCTCTTAAGACCATAAAGATGATCCAGTAAGAGCGTTAAGCTGGGCTTCTCTCCCAAAAGCGAAATCAGGCCCAGGTATGTGATTGTTAGTATTCTTCTCCGGAGCGATGGAGAGGCATTCACATATCCGGTGAACAAGGCATCCAAGAAGTCTGATCCCACCATGAAGAACCTTGAAACATCCCAAGAGACGTGCAATAGTGGTCCCATGCGATGTAGAATCCCTTCCAAATTCTCAGACTTGCTGGTACTGACACTCTCTAGATCCCCGACGAGAGAACGTCTGAGTCTCTGGAGGCCAGGCTCAAGTAATGTAGCATGTTGGCTCCATAAGCTTTCAAACAGCTTCCGCAAGCTGATACTCTTTATATAGGTGGAACTGAGATCTGCCAGAAACGACCATTCAAGTAGTGGTGGGGGTATCCTGTCTTCTGATAGGTAGCGGTGTGCTAGTAGAAAACAATCTCGCCGAAGAGACTGTGACTTGAGACCATCAAAACAATTCTCGCTACCAGACTGGTGAGATGCCTCATGAACGTAGGACGTTAGAAACGCGACCAACGAGTTATCATTTATAGAATTTGAGACGAATTCCTGTGCTGAGAGACGGAGGTGCATGGCAGCCAAAGCAATCCAAGCATCGAGACAGGCTTCCCATTCTTCTGGCACAATCTCCTTTCGCAGAGTTGCTGGTGGAAAAGGTGCTATTGGTGGAAGCTTCATATTGGTAATGTGTTGTCTATCGGAAAAGCCCCGACTCCTGTGCATTGACCCTGCACAGAAATAAATTCGTGGGATGTCATCAAACTCGCTAAGCGCCTTATCGATTAGGGCTTGCCCGAATTGCCAAGACTCAGAACCGCACGGTAATATTTCCGCCAAAACCAATCTCAATTTTCAACCTCAACTCTTAGCAGTCGAAGCCTTTCATCACATTACCGAACCACAACGTTCAGGTCTTGATTGGCGTCCACTGTGGCACGTTGTAAGTGTTTTCACATCATACTGATTCGTGCTCAGTCACTAATTGCTGCAGTACGTCCGATCTAATCGACAAATCCTATCTATTACCATCAAACATGTCATACCAAAAGCCAGAAAAGGATTTTAGCGAAGATCCTGTGTGTGCCCCTCCTATTATCCGTTCTGGCCACAACTAACGGCCTCTTTCCTGTTTATAGAAGATCCATAAAATCCGCATCACGCTCACAAGCCGCAAAGTCTCCTCGCTGGAGAAGGTCTGCCAGGAGCTGATTGAACGCGCCAAAAACAAGGGTTTACGAGTCAAGGGCCCGGTGCGCCTGCCGACCAAGGTGCTAAAAGTCACGACTCGTAAGACACCTTGTGGTGAGGGCAGTAAAACATGGGATTGCTTTGAGATGAGAATCCACAAGCGCTTGATTGAGTATGTCACCTGTGTTTGGCCTTGTTTGTATTATCTATGGACCACATAGTTGCTAATATGCTTGTAGTCTCAATGCTCCCACAGAGGTTGTTAAGCAGATCATCATCAACATCGAAGCTGGTGTGGAAGTCGAGGTCACGATCGCGGCATAAGCTATGCGCTCTAGCGTGATGACTGAGGGGTTTACTAGGCTGGTCTGAAATGGAATTTTGTATCATAAACCTATGATGAATAAGGAAATCAAATGTGGAACTCACGCTCCAAGTGATGGTTTTTAAAGGCCATCCACAAGCCGCCTGTTGGACTACAGTGGGGTGCGGAAAGTTTGGTATTTTTCATACACTACAAAAAATTTAAGCGAAACTTTCCGCCACTCACTGTACTCCGTACCGTTGCAGGGAAATACGCAGCAGAATTTCGTTAGTGATACATTTGATATTATGTATGCACAAAATTTTTACATTCTGCGTACGACTTGGATTCCCTAGAGATTGCTGACGGCGAACAGGACCTATTCTACTCGACAGGTTATAGAAAAGAACCCAATAGCCAGAGAAGCGGTTCCCCGGAAAGTGAGTAAAACTCTGAGCAAGAACTTGAAGAGGGAGATACCGTCAGCACGAAATGACCCTGGGATAGATAAGGTGTACGGGTATCCTATCCCTAACCAACCAGAACGCCAATAACCACAGCTTTCACAATGAAAGTAACTTTGCCATCTATAGAACCATGCTTCGATGTCCATTGACTCCACATTTCCCTAAAAATCCCATTTACTCCACTCTCTTCTAGGTGGCAAGTTCGGCATCCAATCGTCTTTGAAATATCCCTTATCCCTCATGAAAAGGTAGGCCTCCTTTGTTTTCTCGTCGTACATATTCTCCGGTAGTTCTGTGTCCTTATTGTATGGAGGAGGCCCGTCCGGAAACGATATCCTTTCCATCTTCTTGTCACTACTCCTCTCAAAACATGGTTTGTTGTTCACGTATATAACCGGTTTCGATTTCCAGGTAAGGAGGCGATTTGACGGGTCCCGCGTACTGTACGTGCGAAGGTCTGGGTGGGTGAGCTTAGCTTCGGCCGGATAAGGGTTTGCAATCTCGATAGGGAAAGGAACGGGGTTGCCGGTTTCGTCTTTTTGCCAGTTCCCACCGGAACCTACTGAAGCTGGTTGAGGAGTGGAGGTTTGATGAGGCAAGAATGCGGTGACCTGGGGCTGTGAAGGTCGCCCAAATGCGCCTGCGGACGGGCCGGTAGGAACACCGGCAAATGGGTTCAGGTTCACTTGGTTTAGTTTGTTGTCAAAGGCGCCGGTTGCCTGTGACGGTGGCGGTTGGCCAAACCCAGATGGCGCAGCTATCCGAGATGGTTGGCCAAATGCACCGGAACCGCCAACTACCTGAGACGGCCGACCGAATGTTGATCCACCGCCTAGCTGGGATTGCTGACCAAATCCTGAACCGCCGCCAAGCTGGGACGGTTGTCCGAATGCAGATCCACCACCAAGCTGAGATGGTTGGCCAAATGCCGACCCGCCGCCAAGCTGAGACGGTTGACCAAATGCTGTTCCACCGCTAACCTGGGATGGTTGACCAAAAGCTGATCCACCGCCAACTTGAGATGGTTGACCAATTGTTGATCTGCTGCCAATCTGAGATGGTTGGCCGAAGCCCGAGGAAACCGCGCCAGGCTGTGATAGTTGGCCGAAGGCTGATGTGTTTCCAACTTGCGAGGGTTTCCCGAAGGCAGACGTGCCAACTCCAAGCTGAGTCGGCCGTCCAAACGCAGTTCCACCACCACCTATTTGTGAAAGCTGCCCAAAGGCGGAAGCACCAAGCTTCGAAGGTTGGCCGAACGTTGATCCAGAAGGTGAGCTTGCGAAGGCTGATGGTTGCACCCCAAAGGCCCTTGCTGACTGGTCCACGCCACCCTGCGATTGCATCGCTGCCAACCCAGCCGTACCAGATGACGCTTTGCATATATCCCACCTGTTCGGATGGTTGTCTTTTTCTCCGATGATATATCTCACAGCACCGTCGACATCGTTCAGGATCATCTGGATCTGCTGCTCTGCTTGGTTGACCAAGACTTGAATTTCTTGTGTCTAGATGCATAGTAACTTTTTTAGACGGGCTGACAGAAGAGTAAACGGCAATATGACAGAGTACTTACCACCTGCTGCACATTTGCTGGATTCCCAGAGGCTACTGCTTGATAGTATAACAAATGTGCCTCCTCAAAACTCTGCTCCCTTGGGTAATTACCCATCAGCTGAGCTGGTACTTCCCTGGTCGGAGCGTATGCCGAGAGAATCCATTGTGGACGCTCTCTTGAGAGGTCCGTAATGATGAGATCTTTGCTAAGCCCATATCTGACGGTCGTGAGTGCGTGCTCTATGCCAGAGCTGAGTCTGTCATTGTGCTTACGGAAGTTCATTTGGATTACGGCTCTGAGTCTGTCCGGAATTCCCTATAGAGAGACAAATATTAATCATAGATCATTGTCCATAATATGCCAACATCTACTTTGGTGCAAATGTTTGTCTTGCGTTTATAGATATAATAGACAGAGACTGGTGGATCGAGAGCAAGCAAAGTAGATCAAGAAGCAGAAAGCATCATAAAGAAGCCAACAGAGATTGAGTCTATTCCGGAGAAGGAAAAGGAGGCCAAACAGAAACGGGTGCTTGCTTACCTCCAAAACCACCGCTAGACGAACTACCCTGCAGCAATCCAAAGCGATTCTCACTCTGGAGGTCTGTTGCTGTGGTGGATCCCAGCCCTACATGTTCGTTCCAGCATTTGTCTAAAAACGCAGAGAGCTGTCAGTGCCGGATAATCACTTCGATTTCAGAGAACAGAAGATGGAAGGTAGCAGCTCACTTCCGTGTTTGCATCTGCCTTGCTGATAATAGCGACAGATCGCCATGTTGTTGTGTCTCAGAGGTAGTAGTATATCGGTAGGTGCACTGAAAAGTTTCTGTAAATACTCCGTATAACCATCCGGATGTTTGTGCTACAACGTTTGGAATTTGAGCCCAGCCCCTCCAATTTTTTAGAGGTTCGGTAAGACGATCTTATCATATCTTATCTTATCATCATCGGTTAGCTAAGATCAAGCAAGCAGCACCACTGGATCCGATGTTTTTGCACTGCCATAGGCGCCGCTCAATACCCAATCCTGCGTCATTCCGTATTCTTTCTCTAATTTCCCTTTTCTTTTTAACAGGTTAACTATATCGGTAATCTACTAGGGAAATTCAATTTGCATATTGTACTTCGTACCTAAAATCTCTCTAGCGCCTGGCATCCTTGAGCTACACTACTCCGTACACCTCTCAGAAAAATGAACATTATATCCTAGCTGCTGCCAGCTGATCTTCCCGACTCCGGATTTATGCTAGCTTTTAAGCCACTTCAGAATGACTCATGGGCAACAAATCTCCCAGCGTCTTTCTCGCACCAAGTCCCTTCTCTATTCCAGGTCGTAAAGCCTCCCAATTGATTCCGTCCAACTTTCCATGATTCAATCCATCTTTGTCCTTAAGTGCTTCGCTAAACTTGCCAGTGCCAATCCTTCTCATGAGTAGGGTATCCTTCGCGTCCCTGAGTGTGTTGTTTTTCGCGTCCGTTAGATATTCCTCAAACCATTGGTTCTCATCTGCAGTTAAAGGCAAGTTAATCAGTTCAACTGCCTTGTTGGCCCTCTCAGCCTCTGCTAGTCCCTTTCGACGCGAGAGGCGAGTAGCTGGTGTTCCCGAGAGAACAAATTTGATTAGTTGCTCAAACAGATATCTTCGTATGGATTCGGGCTGCGAGCGAGAGAAGAAGAAAGCCTCAGAAACGCTATTCCAACACAGGCAGTCGAAAAACGCATACAGTGCATTGCGACTTGTGAGTGGTGGATTTACAGTGTGATAGTAGGCTAATGGGATAGTGAAATCATTCTTGTCTCGTCGGACAAGATGAAAGAGGATATCGTCAGCAAATGTAGGGACGCCTAGGGACGGATGAGAGAGATATTCCAAGGCTGCCTAGATGCCATATGCATTTGTTAATATTGCCTTGATTTGTTTGTATAGTGAAAGGAGCCTGACCTCGAATTGTATTTGGTCCATGTACCATAACCCTTTCATGTAGATGACAAACTTCTCGGACATAAGGAAACTGTCTGCAAACTGCTCTGATGCTTTTGGGTATTCCGAACAGTCCTGTAGCAGATAATAGATGAGAGACTGTTTATGGTGCTCTGGAGCTTTGCTGGCGACAATTTTCTCATGGAGATTGCGCAGGCCTTCGACCGATGTGGGAGGATATAGGTCGCGTGCTACAATGCCAGTCATCAGTTAAGGTCAGGCAGGCGCTTTTAGTCGTCAACTTGCCTCTGCCGATATTCAACAGCCCAAGCAACTTGTCAAAAAACAGCTCTTTCTCGAGCTGTCCCCGGCAACGAATAATGTTGTTGGCGATCTCTTCATCGTACGGATTGTAATCAAACTCGAAGGGAAAGACCTCCTCAAAGACAGCGATGTTACAGTGGTACATCGTGGCGGATTTCGAATATCAGAGGGAGTTGTCAATCAATGTGTATGGGCTTGGCGTAAAACGCGAGGTTCTCTCGCTTAGGGTTTGTTTGTTGACTGTCGCGTCTCCCATCCAACATCAACTCTAACTCCGCTCAAGCTCAACGTCGAACAAACACCCTAAGATGTCAGCGACATCACCGGAACGGCCATCCAGGAGGGCTGCAGCCCGGCGAAAAGTAATTATAGAGGAATTATCGGACGATGATGAGTCCAATCAGACAATTCGAGCGCAACATGAGGAGAGTGAGGATGATTTTACGCCAGCACCGCAGCGTAGTCCGAGGAGACAGTCGAGACGCAAGACCACAAACTCTGTCCCCCCGACACCGCGGAGTACTTTACAAAACCGGAGGGCGAAGACTGGAGATAGTATTGAACCTCCAGAAATATTCAACCCTGAGCAGACGATTCCTCCGGAGCCTGTTTCGCCAACCAGGCCATCGTCAACACGCAAGAAGAGGGCCGTGCCGGCGAAGAAGTATGTCATGCCAATCACGCTAGAGAGCCCTACACAGCTACCAACGCCAAAACCCTCGGTCACTCCTGAACCATCTCAGCTTCACGGGACACCATTGGCAGACATTACGAACATCACGTTGAACGATCGGCCTGGCACCCCGAATAGCCTACCAGAGAGTCCGAATGCAAAAAAAGCGGAGCATTTGGCGGAGAAGCCTGTTGATATTGTACTCAAGACCAGGTCTTTGGCGGTACCGCAGGTAGATGAGCCTGCAGGACCTAGGCCAAGGATAGTTATAACGCACTTGGTCCTTCTCAACTTCAAGAGCTATGCTGGCAGACAGAAAGTTGGGCCTTTTCATACCTCCTTTTCCTCTGTCGTGGGTCCAAACGGTTCGGGGAAATCTAATGTCATCGATTCATTATTGTTCGTATTTGGATTTCGAGCAAGCAAGATGAGGCAAGGCAAGATATCGGCTTTGATCCACAATTCTGCAGCACATCCAAGTCTTGAATATTGTGAAGTTGAAGTTCACTTCCAGGAGGTCATGGACTTGGTATGTGCGACTTCTGGGTCTGATAATCATATAGGCTGACAGGCTTACAGCCCGGCGGAGGCCATGAGGTGATCCCTGATTCAGCTTTGGTAATCTCCCGAAAAGCGTTCCGCAACAATAGCAGCAAATATTATATAAATAGCCAGGAGTCGAACTTTACCACGGTGACCAACCTTCTTCGGGCGCGAGGAGTAGATCTGGATCATAAGCGCTTCCTGATTCTTCAAGGAGAAGTCGAGTCCATCGCGCAAATGAAACCAAAAGCAGCTAATGAACACGATGATGGTCTCTTAGAATACCTAGAGGATATTATTGGCACGTCGAAGTACAAATCGCCTATTGAGGAATCTGCCTTGGAAGTCGAAACGTTAAACGATGTGTGCGTGGAAAAAAGCGCTAGGGTACAGCATGTTGAGAAAGAGAAGAATAGCCTAGAGGACAAGAAAAACAAGGCATTAGCTTACATCAGGGACGAAAATGAACTTGTTTTTAAGCAGTCTGCTTTATATCAAGTCTATGTCGACGAGTGCGGGGACAACATCAAAGTCACTGAGGAAGCACTTGGCCAGATGCAGGCGCAGCTCAACGAGGAGCTTGGGAAGCATCAAGGAAATGAGGACGAGATTAAGGGGCTACAGAAGAAGTTCAAATACGATACTAAAGAGTATGAAATGCTTGAGAAAGAAACACAGTCCGTTATGAAGGATATGGCGAGATTCGATAAGGAGAATGTGAAATTTGAGGAGAAGCGCAAATTCTTGACTGGGAAGCAGAAAAAACTTGAAAAATCATTACAGATGAGCAGACTTGCTGCTTCTGAATCTGCCAGCATGATCGACAAATACACAGACGATATTGAGCGTAACGGGAATCAAGTCGCTAGTCTGGAAAAGAACTTGCGTGTGGAGGAGAGGGAGCTGGCGTCCATCAGAGAGAGTCTGAAAGGTAAAACCCAGGTATTTTTGGATCAGATCACTGTCAAGCAGAAATCGTTGGAGCCATGGAATGCCAAGATCAATGAGAAACAATCCGCTATCGCTGTGGCTCGGAGTGAGCTGGACATCCATCATGAGAAGAGCAATGCGGGAGCAGTGGCGCTAGAGGAAATCAAGGCGAAAATCCGGAGCATTGAGGAAGGTCGCAATGGCAAGCTCACCGAATTGGAAGAATACAAAGCAGAGAAGGTCAGGCTCGAAAAGGAATCAGGCAAGCTACAGAATGAATTGGACAGGATTAGAGAAAAGGAGCCGGAGATGAGGTCACAGCTATCAGGCGCGAGACAGAAGGCAGAGGAAGCACGAGCAAGCTTAGCAAACACTCAGACTCAAGGTAACGTCCTCACAGGACTTATGAGACTCAAAGAATCTGGTCGTATCGAAGGCTTCCATGGTAGACTCGGCAGTCTTGGGACCATTGACCAGAAATATGACGTCGCGATATCCACTGCATGCACTTCATTAGACAACATTGTCGTAGACTCTGTGGAAATCGGACAGCAATGCATCGACTACCTGCGCAAGAATAATCTTGGAAGAGCTATGTTTATTCTTCTTGATCGGCTGGCCCAACGAGACATGTCTGAAATCGAAACGCCTGAAGGCGTTCCAAGATTATTCGATCTGATCAAGCCGAGACATGAGAAATTCAGAGCTGCATTCTTTAGCGTCCTGCAGCATACCTTGGTGGCTACGGACCTGGCGCAGGCAAATCGCATTGCTTATGGCGTTAAAAGATGGAGAGTAGTCACTGAAGACGGCCAATTGATTGACAAATCGGGTACTATGAGCGGCGGAGGGACTAGAGTAGCTAAAGGAGGTATGTCCTCTAAGCTTGTGGCGGAAACTTCAAAAGAACGTGTGTCAAAACTTGAGGTCGATCGCGATACGATGGAGAAAAAATTTCAAGATTTCCAGGAACTGCAGCGGGAGCTTGAGGCTTCTCTAAAACGAGCCAATGATCAGGTGCCACAGCTCGACGTAAAGATGCAGAAGATGCATCTAGAGATTGAAAGTTCAGGTCGGAATCTCATGGATGCCCAACGGCGTCTAAAGGAGCTGAGTGGCGAGCATCAGCCACTGAAATCCGACGACGGTCGAGCCACTCTACTTGAAAGGAAGATTGAGAATTTGGAGAAGGAGGTCGAAAACCTGCATGCAGAGACTGCCGGCGTAGAGGAGGAGATTAAATCGCTACAAGATAGGATTATGGAAGTGGGTGGTGTCAAACTACGAAGCCAGAAGGCTAAAGTGGATGGTCTGAAAGAGCAGATGGACACCCTTAATGAAGAAATATTGACAACAGAGATTGCTAGGGCCAAGGCAGAGAAGCAAAAGGAAAAGCATGAGAAAACGTACACCGACTCTGAGAATGAACTAGAAAGTCTTGCCGGCGAGTTGGAGGATTTGAATGTTGAAAGTAAGGAGCAAGCAGCTGTTGCGTCTCACTCAAAGCAGAAAGCGGAGGAAGCAAAGGAGGTGAACCGTGATTCCTCCTTAGACATCCTTGTTAGAGCGATGCTTATTTCCCGTGACAGCTCCTTGAGACAAAGAGAGAGGAACTAGCGGCGCTCAAAGCAGAGCTAGACGAAAGGACAGCAGAAGTCAACGAACTTCGTGCAGTTGAGATTGAGATACGCAACAAACTTGAGGAAAGCCAGAAAGTTCTCACTGAAAATCAGAAAAGATTGAGATACTGGCAGGACAAGCTCAGCAAGCTCTCTATCCATAATATCAGGTTTGAATCCCATCTAATCAACATAGTTATCAGCTAATGAGATATAGCGATCTCGGTGAAGAGAATGCCAGTGAAGACCTTCCGACGTACACCAAGGACGAACTGGCAGACATGGACAAGGCTGAGTTAAAGGGGGAAATCGCTATCTTGGAGGAAAAGACCCAAAACTCAAACGCTGAGCTCGGTGTTCTCGAAGAATACCGCCGCCGCGTTGAAGAGCACGCGATGAGGAATAGCGATCTTCAAGCTGCAGTTGCATCGCGGGACGCTGCCAGGAAGCGGTGTGACGATCTCCGCAAACGGCGTCTCGAGGAGTTCATGGAGGGCTTCAGCATGATCTCCCTACGGCTGAAGGAGATGTACCAAATGATCACCATGGGCGGTAATGCTGAGCTGGAACTCGTCGACTCCCTTGATCCATTTTCTGAGGGCATTCTATTCAGCGTCATGCCTCCCAAGAAGTCCTGGAAGAACATCTCGAACCTCTCTGGGGGCGAGAAGACACTGAGTAGTCTGGCCCTGGTGTTCGCTCTGCATCATTACAAGCCTACTCCTCTTTATGTCATGGACGAGATTGACGCTGCCTTGGATTTTAGGAATGTGAGTTGAGCGCACCACCAAGCGCCGCGATGCCCTTGCCAGGTTCTAGAAGCTGACAGGCTGGTTTCTGTGATAGGTCTCCATCGTTGCCAGCTACATAAAAGAAAGAACCAAGAACGCGCAGTTCATCGTGATCTCGCTGAGAAATAACATGTTTGAGCTAGCGTCAAGATTAGTGGGTGTCTACAAGGTGAACCACATGGTAAGCAAGGCCTCTTCCCATCTGTTTTGCGGACTGAAGTCCTGACGAATTTGCACCGTTCCAGACGAAGAGCGTCACAATCGAAAATAGGGAGTACATTACGCGTTGATGGACAAATTGATGGATATGCTTGTGTATTGTGGGGAATAAGGAGTTTGCAGGGCTAAAGGTCCTGGTGGTTTTCATTTTGGGGCTGTAAAGTGTCGTACGCGAGTGATGACTTTGGAACGAATACGCATGTAAGAACGATCTGATAACGAGCTTAATAGATCTCAATCCCCATAATAATCTGATTGTTCCATCTCCGTAAGCGAGCAGACAAACAAGCGGAATGTTTCCTTCAGTTGCGATTTGCTGTTCGTTGATGGGGTCCGTGCGAGAGACCGACGTCAAGTGCACCTGAACTTCTGCGCCTTCATCGCTTCCGCTACACAGGTACAGAGTACTGTGTTCGCAGATAAGGTTGTTCTATGGGATGGCTTCACCGTAGATTCATGGGGTTGCAATGAAGGGCCATGGATCCATAAGGCAGTAGTCAATAATCCAATGGATGCTGACGGAAGTTCACTCGCTGAGGAGTTTTGTAGGGGTTGGTTGGTAGCGAGCCTCAAAATATTTTGCAACCCGTCATCACTTGCAAGCCTTTTGACATTCCGGACATCTCGCAAGACCACGCCTCCAATTGCAACAGGGCCCTCTCCACATCCTTTGCAATCCTTCTTGAGCCTCAGCTTTCGTACCGAGAGAGCTTCCTGCAGTGCTATCTGCAGATCTTTTGAGGTAGCTTCGAGTCTGGCCACATGGCTGCTCACAACGCCATGCCGGTCGAGGAAATTGAGTACGAGTACGGCTTTCTCTGCCCTGTTTCTGCAAGGACACCTCTGACTTTGCTCCCTAGATATGAAGCGCTGCCTCCGAACACCTCTCTTCTTGCGAACTTGGCCGCAGGCGCGTTTGCGGGGATCATGGTAAGTTGGCTTCCGAAGAGATCCATTGAACATCAGTGGCTAATCACTAAAATAGGAACACACAGTCATGTATCCGGTCGATGCTGTTAAGGTCAGGGAAAGCATTGAATCTTCTGGGTGGATTGCTCACCGTTTTCCCTAGACCCGTATGCAGGTCGTCAACCCGTCGCCCTCAGCAGTGTACACAGGTATCGCCAATGCTGTCGCACAGATATCGTCGACTGAAGGGGCACGATCTCTTTGGAGGGGCGTGACAAGTGTTGCTCTAGGAGCAGGTACGTTTTTTATTCTCAGAACGAAGTAAGCTTTGCTAAGGAATTGGTAATAGGGCCTGCGCACGCGGTTTACTTTGCCACATACGAGGCCGTAAAGCAGTCCTTGGGCGGTAATGTCGGCAACGACCATCATTTCTTCGCTGTTGGTAAATATTTGACCCTCCATTCCCTCTTGGGATTCCTCTGACTTTCTATTTAGCCACCGCCGGAGCATGTGCAACGATAGCAAGTGATGCCCTCATGAATCCCTTTGATGGTAAGTTTGGATTACACTAGCGCTACCGTAAGTAGAGCTGACATCGCTATGAAAGTGATCAAACAGCGCATGCAAGTCCATGGTTCCGTCTACAAGTCCATATCTCACTGTGCTCGTTCCGTTTACAAAACCGAAGGCCTCACCGCTTTCTACGTCTCCTATCCTACAACCTTGGCCATGACTGTGCCCTTTACTGCTACACAGTTCTCTGCATATGAATATATGTCCAAAGTTCTCAATCCGTCGAGAAAATACGATCCTTTGTCTCACTGCCTTGCTGGAGGCTTGGCGGGCGCATTTGCTGCTGGGATAACTACACCACTGGATGTTATCAAGACATTGCTGCAGACAAGAGGCACGGCTCGAGATGCGGAAATCCGAAACTGCAAGGGATTATTGCAAGCCGCGAGGATTATCCGCGAGCGGAACGGATTGATGGGATTCTTCCGAGGCCTGAGACCAAGAATTGTCACAACCATGCCGAGCACAGCTATTTGCTGGACATCCTATGAAATGGCGAAGTACGTGTTCTCCGGAATCCAGTGCTAGAGAGCTAACTGTGTTTGAATGAAAGATACTAATTGTTTGCCCTAGGTTCTATTTTACGGGCGAGAAACCTCCACCTCAATAGATTCGTCTCCGAACGCAGTCTACATCCCGTGATCAGACTTTGACTTGGTTGCCGTTGACCATCAACTTTACTATTTCCGTCACGTCGCAGTCGCAGAAGTTATTCGCTCAAGAGTTTACGATGGAGAAATTAAATCTTTCCGCTCGCGCTGTTCAGCGTCTGCAGGGCGTCTGGGCAATTTGGATGAAAGCTCTTTCGATGTTATCGCGCAAGATCTCATGAATGTACCACTTTAGACAGGCGGCAATCCATTTCTGTTTGTATGGGGCCTGTCCACTTGATCATCCGAGGTCATCGTTGGCGTTGCGCTTTCCTATGCTCGTTTCCATGATCCAATATCACAGGATGCTTCTATGTACTCATAGGTTTCTTCTCAGCCTCTGCATGGGATAACCCAAAGTAAAAAACTTCTCATAAATTAATTTATTGCCGATACCTAATATCACACTTTTCTACCCAAAAATAGTTATCCGTGCGCTGCCACTTAGGATAGGCGCCGAGTATCGTAGCCAATTGATAGTGGCTGCTCGCTGCCTCTTCAAACTCCCCATCCTGAACGCGGTCATAGTCTCACGGTTCAATAATAACAATATAGACTCAACCTACCCATAGTATTGAGAGTTATCAGAGTCCTCACACGCAGTCTGAATTTCACGGACCGCATGCTATTCCGTCAATCTATAGGCAAGCACGACGTCACTAAGACTTCTTGGCGAGCGTCTGCATCCTCTTATGAGCTACGAGAGCTCCCAACCCATCGACCATACAATAAGAATTGGGGATCGGAGTAGTCCCAAAAGTCGAGTATATGATGCGCAACAAGCAGTCGTCTTCTCTCCAGAAGACGTACGACGAGTGCTACTTGATCTGCTCCACAGCCATTTACTTTGAAGGCCAAGTTCGTAAACGCCTCAACGCTCAAAGCGCCATAAATGTGAATTATCTGAACCATTCGAGCTGACTTTCCTTCGCAGAACAATGAGGCAGAAGCTCTGCGCTCGTGGCGCAACGCACTCGACCAAATCTATTACCATAACGCATATCGCGTGCCTCCTAACTATCGCCCGAAGTCCGAGACCGAGAAAGCACTTCAGGATTCACTTCGTGAGATGGAGATGCAGTGCAAAGAACGTGTTGACCTCCTTGAAGCACTTCGCCTCAGCCGGTTAGATTCCAAGCCAGATGCTGAGACCTCGACGAGCCGTTTGTCTACAGGCAAAGCTAGCCTCATACCTACACCGAGGGCATCAATGGACCAGGAGCGGAGTGCGATAGGGGAGGGGACTGTGCCTGCTTTCAACTATCCCGACCTCTCTCGACCGGCTCCTCTATTGCCTCAGAGGCCCGCAGTTTTGACGAAAAGGTTCAGTTCTGAAGTTCCTCGGTCGCACAATTCAACGCAGGTCAATGTTCCTGGTTCGAGAGCTTACAGCTCACCTTCGCTCCCGGTGCCGCGGAAAAAAGAATCTCGCACGCCGAGTCCGGAGAAAAAAACTGGCCTGCTTACGACCTTAAGGACTGGGAGGGACGGAAAGAGGGCATCACAAGCCGCTAAGCACTTTGGGCAACGGAGGGAAAGCGGCATTGCGGCTGCAAAGGCTGCAACGCAAGCTTGGGGCTCGATTTCAAAGACTGGAGGTGAGCGGGTGGGGCTAGGCTTGGGGGATGGCGAAGGCAGCAGTACATCAGTGAATTCAACACGTAGGGAAAGTTATGGCGGGGTTCCGAGTGGGAGACCAGAACAAGTTGGAAGGATAGGATATGGGTATGAAGGAGGACCTGTGTATCCAGGAGGAGGTAATGGTGGGTCTATAAGGCCAGTCAGTCCTTCAGCGAACTTGTCGAGAGCAGGAGTGGAAGAGAGGGCACCCCGACCATATGGATGTCCGTTTCCGGATTCGGAGCAGAGCCTCTTCGGGGAGGGAACTGCTTTGCAGCCCCAGACCATGGAAGATCTGATCTCTCTAGATTCCCCAACCAGATCTCTGCCACGCCAATCCAACACTTCCTACCAACCCCGAGAGCCTATGGATAACTCAAAGAGACTACCACCAACACCCACCACTGAGCAGCCCCGTCAGAGTGACTTGGCAAATCCTGCCAGTCTACCTATTAGATCACGGTCTCCGCACCGCAATTCATATCACATGGAGTTACCAGGGGGCATTCCGCGAATGAAATACCAGCCCAATAGTTCGTCACCTCGTCGTAGCCATCACCATCGTCAGGAGGTGAACATTTCGGCCTCTTCAGACAGTGGAGAGGAAAACGCCAATCATGGTTTTGATAGAAATGGCAAGCCACGACGTAACCCTCGCAGAAAGAGTGAAGACCCAATATTAGCGGATTATCCGTCAAGCTCGGTCTCCATAACCCCTGAATCACCGATGTCACCTACCACAATAGCTTGGGACGCCAAGATAGAATATCTCATGAAAAATCTACCGAAGGGCGTAGATGAAACTGCTGCAAAGCAGATATTCAACGAGATTGTTGTGAAAGGCGATGAAGTCCATTGGGATGATGTGGCTGGTCTGGGTGCAGCCAAACTTGCATTGAAAGAAGCTGTCGTCTACCCTTTTCTTCGACCCGATCTGTTCATGGGGCTACGGGAGCCGGCAAGAGGGATGCTACTATTCGGTCCTCCAGGAACAGGTAAGACAATGCTGGCCCGAGCCGTAGCCACGGAATCAAAATCTACCTTCTTTTCCATCTCCGCGAGCAGTCTGACGTCTAAATATCTTGGTGAGTCTGAGAAACTAGTGCGTGCGCTATTTCAACTCGCAAAAGCCTTGGCGCCTTCTATAATCTTCGTCGACGAAATTGATTCGCTTCTCTCATCTCGGTCAGGATCTGAGCATGAAGCCACGAGGCGAATCAAGACGGAATTTCTAATTCAGTGGTCGGACCTTCAACGAGCCGCGGCAGGGAGGGAGCAGACTGCTGCAGATAAGGAGAAGGGTGATGCGAGCAGAGTTCTCGTACTTGCAGCAACTAACTTGCCATGGGCTATTGATGAAGCCGCCAGGAGACGGTTCGTGAGGAGGCAGTACATACCCTTGCCAGAGGGCAGCACAAGGGCAGCACAATTGAGGACTTTATTGGGGCATCAGAAGCACGAATTGTGTGACGAGGATATCGAGAGACTGGTGGATCTGACCGATGGTAAGTCCCATCAGATTTCAGCAAGTTTATCAACATGACTAAGATGTTTATGTTGCAGGTTTCTCGGGCTCGGATATCACCGCCCTTGCGAAGGATGCTGCTATGGGACCGCTCCGGAGTATTGGAGAAGCGCTGCTACACATGTCCATGGATCAAATTCGCCCTATTCAGTTTCAGGATTTCGAGGCCAGCCTCGTCAATATCCGTCCCAGTGTAAGCAAGCAGGGTTTGAAGGAGTTTGAGGATTGGGCCAAGGAGTTCGGGGAGAGGGGTGGTTGATTCTAGCCACGGGGTTGCATTATTGGTATGGGAGCCAGGGACTTGTCGTCATATACTGAAATGATGGGTCTGCTTCGATAGGGATCTGATGATGACCGATGATGACTTGCATGAATGCATATGTTAGAAGTGGCTACAGCAGGTCAATATTTGTTAGGTAGCGCAAACGGACGGTGTTCGGTTCTCTATGGATCCCCCTTGCCATTCAGTTTGTGGACAATAGGGATCCGCAGTAGAAAGGCGCGAAATAGAGCCATTGGCCGTAATCATAAGATCACCTCCTTGCGCATCAATAAGATAGAGAGATACTTGGAGGTGTGTGATAAAGCTCTTTTACCGCGTACTTTTTGGGGCATGCATAGATATTATGCTCCATGGAACCAAGGAAACCCGATATTGTACAACCTACTCCGGGCCTCTTCCGCCTGCTGGGTAACAGCATCGAACACCAACCCAGAACCCCCTGCCTGTGCAGACCATCTCGGCCATCTCTGCGACTGATCGAGGCTCACTTCCTTATTCGCTACCGCGTCTCCCCCGACAGGATCTCGTCCGGCTTCGTCGTCCCACGGTTGCCGCCCTCCTCCAACAACCCCAGTTCCCTCGCCGCTCTCCTCTTCCGCTTCTCTTCCCTTCGTCTCTCCTTCTCCGCCGTCAACTCCTCTAGCGGCGGCAATGGCGGCCTCGCATCCACGCCAAAGGGCGCTACGATCTCCGTAGCGATGTGACGCTTATGCTTGCTGGTGCGCCAACTGCGGGCGATCCGTACGATGTCACCTTCGCGGAGAGAGGACGAGGGGTCGTGGACCATGTGATTTACTGGGCGGTTGAAGTGCTATCCTCCTAGGGTTAGAAAAGATTTGGGTATTTTTTCGGGGGGAGGACGGTTCTATACCTTTCGGATGTGGCTGTTCCAGACTTGATTAGCAACGCGGACTTTGACGGTCTTCATCATCTTGCCGGCAGAGATGACAACGCCAGTTACGGTGCTTCCCGTCATGATGCTGACTGCCAGTGGGAAACGTTGGTTGTTGCTGGTGGAGGTGGCGGTTGGTGAACTAGCCGTTCCAAATCCTAATTCTTTTCAATTCAGATGTGGTCCGTGCGTGTCACTCGGGCCCAACGTATGTATGCACTTACACCCACATGTACTCCGTACTCGACTGCCCGCCATTGATATGCAACCATTGACACTACCACCGCCATGACTGAATCTCCGTCCTACATCGACTATGAATCCTTCCTCGATCCTTCCTTCTCTGCTTTCTCATTCGCCAATTCCCTCGTCCTCGCAACCAATAACCCCTCTGATACTCCGCTTGACCTTTCCACTCCCCTCTCCCGGGTTCTATTCGACGTCCAGGAAATCGACACGCACATCCATAACCTGACAACCGCATCTGCGATTCCGCTTCTTACCCATACAAAAGAGGATAGAGATGCTAGCCAGCGGATTGTCACCGAGGTTGGAGCTCAGGTTGCAAGCTTAACGGAAGGGTACGAGAGGTTGGAGAAGGAGATACTGCGACGATGGGAGGCAGCCGAGGAAGTACGATTGGTAACAGAACGGCTGTGGCAGACTGTGAAGATTGGACGATCTGTAGGTCGGTGTTTGCTACTGGGACGGCAATTGGAGGTGCAGACAGCGGAGGTTGGAGGGCTAGGGGGCGGGGGACATGGGAAGAAAGAAGACCACAGAGCGATGGTTAGAGCTTCCAACACGCTACTGAGTCTACGAGAGATTTTCTCCGCCTCAGGTCCGGGCGAGGAGGGCGAAGGGCTGGACAAGGTGAATGTGGTGACGACGCTAAAGAACGACCTGATCCATCCCGCCGAGCGGAATATCCGGAACAAATCCCAGCAAATAATCCGGGAATTCTCTCTATCCACGCTATCGAGTGCCAGCAGCGCCACTGCTACATCAACAAATTCCAGCAGTCTACAACAGCAACAAGCAAGCTCTCCCTCCACATACACACAAACAGAAGACGCCAAATCAAGAGCCACATCCGCTTTTCTAGCTCTCTACCTTCTATCTAGCACCTCCATAATCGCAAACTCCAAGGGTGATTCGGAATCTAGCACATTTCAACCAGATCTTCTGATAGCAGCCCTACAATCCTACCTCCAAACCTCCCTCACATCCTCCCTGGCCGCCCTTGCCCGTGCTCTCGGCAGCCTCCCGACCCTTGACCGCGCCCTTCTCGAAGTCTCCGCCCGTTGTCAAAACATCGTCGCACTCGAGACACTCCTAGAATCCACCAAGCCACCCCCTCATCCCCTCCTACCACTAGAAAACCCAAGCCACATTACCGCCCCACCAAACCTTCTCGTCCCGCTCCTACAGTCCCTGGACACCACATCACTCCCCTCGCACTTCTGGCGCACACTTGCTGGCTCGTTGGCTCCACGCGTGATGGATATCCTGAACAAAGGCGGCGTTGCAGCGCGGACACTGCGGACAAATCGCGATAGAGTCCGAGAAGGGATCCGGGAATGTGTGGTTAGGGGGTCGCAGGTTCCTGGCGGGGCGAAGAAGGAGGGTGTGGGAGGGGGATGGGAGAGGGAGGTGGGGGTCATGATTGGTGCTGTTGTTGGAACCATGGGCCGGTGAAAAAAGACATCCGTTCACCAGGCCACTGCCCCGCTTTCTTCCCCCCCCCCCCCCAGTCAAGAGCATAGAGATATCTCCGCGATGCATTTGAAGAGGCGCTCTTCCTTTAGTGCTATTATTTCCTCCAGCGGGGTATACCTATAAACAAGCATTGATAGGTGGATCTATTATCAACAGCGAAAAGCACTCTCGTATCTATCATCAGGCTTCTTTGTCTCCAAGGGGTCACACACACATGTAGTGGGATGGGGGGAATCACACAACTTTCCAACATCGCCCGCACAGCAGCATCAATGATATCCGACAAATGCTCCCAATATCCCCCCTTCTATCCCTTCATTTCCACGTAAAGAAAATAACTTATCTCCGAAGCAATTCTCATTCGACACTGCCCATGCCCATGCCCATGCCCGTGCCCGTACCCGTACCCGTACCCGTCCGTACTCTATTCCAACATGATCAGCACAACCCACACAAGCATCATCATCATCATCATCATATTAATAATACATGGATGAGTAGATGCGGGGATCCGGAAAGGGCGCTTCCTCTTTTCTTTTTTTCTTTTTCCTTGTCCTTCTCAAGTCGCGTGCGCAAATATGTTTTAATCTGAGAGTTTCGTTTCTTTTTCCTTCGATAAGAATATTATTAATCTGTGGCGATTAGATGTTCAAAAATGGTAAGGTACAGCCAAACTTCGTTTTTCCGCAAATGGCTTACGTGACACTGTGACGTGATAATTTCTCCATTCAACGGCTCCCTCTCATGCAACAAACCTCTCATGCAACAAATGCTATGGACTGGAGAAGAGCATGAATGTTTGAACCCTGGACAGAAACAGGAAATAGAAACGAATTGTGTATTTAAGCATTGGTGCCAGCAGGATAACTTTCCTCCTGTACTGGCATCTTCTCGTCTCTGACTCCGGCAGAGGCCGGGTCGTAGTTTGCGGTGCCTGGAACCTCGCCGGCGAGTTCCTCAAGGGTCTTGCGCTTGGTCTCTGGGATGAGAAGCGTGGTGAAGATACCGCAGAACATGAAGAGAGCAAAGATCTGCATGACGTGGTCAAGCCATGGATTGCAGGCAGTGCCCGTACAATTTTTCTTAGCGCCCTTGCCCTTGAGCGGTCCAAAGACGACCTGCGCGACAATGGCGCCAATCTTACCAGCAGCAGCAGAGATACCGTGGGAAGTCGAGCGGTAGCGGGTGGGGAAGCACTCTCCAGGAACGATGAAAGTGGTGGCGTTGGGTCCTTGAAGTGCAAACGTTAGCGAACACCCTAGCTTTCTACGGTGGCGGGCAGCCAATCTAGAAGTACTTACCAAAGTTGAAGAAAAATTGGCACAGGACGTAAAGGGCGAGAAGTCCGTGAGTCGAAAGCTTATGATACCCAAAACCAATGATGCAGAAGAGAATGGTAAGGACGATGAAGCCCATGAGCTGAATGGGCTTACGGCCCACGGTATCGCAAGTGGCAACGGTCACCCAGTAGCCTGGAATGGCACCAGCGCAAACGATGATCAAGTTACCAACAGCCGTGTTGTACAAGAGTTCATAGACGTTTTTGCCGCCGGCGTAACCAATCGTCTGGAGAATGATAGAGTTGTTAAGACCGAGACCGTAAAAAGCTACATCCAGGAAAAACCATGAGCCCGCAGTTCCAAGCAAGATCTTTCCGTTCTTCCACTGCGAGTAGTGCCCATAGAAGTCAGCCCAGCTGGCCCTTGGGACCGCAAGCTCATCAGCAGCAGTGTTCATCGCCTGCACACGGCGGATTTCATCAGGATGGCCCTCGGCCTTTCCCATCATATATGCATTGACGTCTGAACCGGCCTTTTCCACGTCGCGAGCCACATCAAAGGTGTATCGCGGGGTCTCGGGGATCGTGAGACGATAGTACAGCGCAATACATCCTGGAACGGCGCCAAAGCCGATGACGACGCGCCACATCTTATCCACGGCGAGATTGCAGACTCCACTGCAATTTTGAGGCGCGGCGGCTGTCTTGAGAGATCCCCTGAAGCCAACAGTAACGATGAGTGCAACCACGGCGGCGGCGAACTGGCCGATACCCTGCATGGCGAACACAGAGCCCATCATGGCTCCTCTCCACTTTGTCGTGGCGAATCTGTTCTCTTTTAGCAAGATCCACGTCATATGGTGTGTGGATTGACCTACTCGGAAGTGATAATGGAGGATAGGGGGTAGTCGCCACCAATTCCAATGCCCATAATCACGCGCCAGAAGATGATGAGACCAACAATGGACATTGCAGATGAAGGAGCCGAGAGAGATTGAGCCAATGTCGCGAAGATGATGATCATCAATTCGAAGCCGTACATTTTCTTACGACCAACCATGTCTGCCAGCCAACCGAAACCTACTTGACCGATCACGGTGCCGCCAGACGTAGCCACTTTGATCGCCGTATCCGAACTGGTGGGGATCTTGCCTTTATTCGACTTTTGCCAGAAGGCCAGACCTAACATCTGGGACACCAAGTTGATGGCGAAGATGTCGTATGCGTCTGTGAAGAACCCTACGCCAGCCACGACCACGGCGCGAACATGATACCAGCCGAATGGGGCCTTGTCGATCTCTGCAAGAGCGAGACGACGGCGCTCATTGGGGTCTGCGATGTGCGCATAGTCGTTGTGGAAGTTGTGGAATGCGGCGTTTCCGCCTGCTGTCTTTGCTGCCATTCCTTACGGCGAGGTGATGCGGAGAGGGAGGGGAGCTGGCACGTGTCGTTAGCCTACCATTACTGTCGATATATAGGTGTATGCATGTTATATATCTAAGCTTCAGCAGGTGTAGGGAAAAGGTAGAGCTCACATGAAGTGCACAGGATGAGGGAGAATTGGTGGATGTAAGACCTCCAATAAATAGATACGGAGGGTAGGAGCCACCGAGTAATCGGTTAGAGCTCGGGTGGTATGAGGAAGGGAACAGCTTGCGACATTGACCTGGGACGAGGACCAGACTTATAGCAACAACATGGCGAGTCTACACGCCAATGCATGCAATATCTCACAATCCCGGCTGCGTGGGATGGCCTTGCACACCCTGGGATAAGGCCGAAGTGGCGGGCCGGGGAGTGGTGGGCCAGGGAGTGGTGGGCCAGGGAGTGGTGGGAGGGCCAGGGAGTGGTGGGAGGGCCAGGGAGTGGTGGGAGGGCCAGGGAGTGGTGGGAGGGCCAGGGAGTGGTTGGCCTGGGAGTGGTGGGCCAGGTACAGTCAGTGAGCCAACGTTCATTACTAAGTGACGTACTCGAGAGTTTCGCTGGGGAAGATACTTTAAGCTGGTGGGTTGAGGTGGGCTGGTTGTCGCAGCCAATCAAGTAGAGCACGTGTGGGCATGGGCCACCGTGAATGGCCAATGCGCCCCGCGGTCTCCCATCGCCAAGAGTGCCTGACGATCTTGGCCCACGCCCACCCCTCTAGGCGTCTGGACTTAGCCACCTTGCCCGTTCCTGCTTCCGCCATTCACTTAGCTGCCTTCTCGCTCATCATCCCGTTCTCTTCTCATCTGTTCATAGCACATCTCATCAAACTTACCTTTGTACTTGGGGGGTAGAGGAAAGTCTCTACCCTTTCCCTTGCCCCCCAAGTACAGCAGCCAGTAGGCATCTCGGATGCCACACGTGCTCAATGCTTCTAACCGTCAACTTTCCTCCAGGCAACAACGAAATGTCCTCTACCTGTCACACGCAGTGCATTGAAAGAAAAGGAAAGGGAAAACAGGCGGGGGCAAAGAAAAGCAATTGGGCTCGGATCATGGCAATCCAAGTAATCCAATCAGCCGGTTGGACCCGACAAATTCGATATCGTGGACAGGATCCGCCATCCCATCTCTGGCAGCCGCCAGTAGTTAGTGCTAGTCCAGAAAAATCTCTGCATAGCGCCACAAGTGACATGTCCGGTCAGCCTCAGTGGTTGCTCCTTTATCGGACCGAATCACGGAAGCATCGTCGCTGTTGCTATTGCTTTTACGTTACGTGATTTGAAATCCACGAAGGACGCGGATTGACTGAGGCTTCCTGCGAGATCGACGAAGCAGTGCGATTTGAGGAATGGCCAAGCTTACTACTAATGAGAATTAGACAGTTCTGCTGCTGACGATTCCACCAAGAAAATACGAGAAAGGGGGTTGAATGGTAGCCTGCTCAAGCATTTCATCCAATTGCCGAAATTCCTTTGAGCTATCAACCAATCTTCCGCTGGACAATGATCGTGACATGCTCTGGGAGAACATTTCCAATTCTGTCGTTTTTTGCAGAATGCTCCTGCTGTTTTTTAACCTCGAATTAGGCTTTCTAGCCTGTTCACCACACCTCGACGAAGCATCTCTTGCCATCGCTGTATAATTTTATGACATATCGTTCCTCTTACTGTCTCTACCGCACGTACTTCTTCAAGTCCGAGTATTCAATATATAGCTATAGGTTGAGAAATTCGTGATACCCTTCTCAGTCGCAACAAGCATGTTTCAGGTTTTGCACACCGGTAAGGCGAAACCCGAGAATCGAGCCAGTTCGAGGCCCCCAGATGATGGCGAAAAGAACTCACTGCCTGGTGAGACCCAAAAAGCCGCCCTGGCTTCATCATCCAACTGCGATGACGGTCGATCTAGTCGCGATTTTGGTCATGTCCGGGAAACCTCGAATTGCTGGTCCTCACCTACCGACGACCTGAGTGAGACCACTGACGCTCTGCGCAAGACCCAGAGCTCCAATTCAACGAACCGTGTTGGATTTGCAGACCATGTCAAGTCCCTGCAGCCGCAGACACCGAATGAGTCTCCTGAAGATAGTTCCAGCGAAGAGGAGCCTGACATAAACAGGCAAAAGGTGAACGGCATTCAGCTTGGGGTCTGGGATGTGATCAACCAGGAAATCCTGGATTCTTTTGGCGTCTATGGCACAAGAGGTCTTTTGGACTCCGAGCAGAGAGCTCGCAGGGTTTGTCACCTGTGTCCAGTCTCATAAATGACTTGGGAGGCGACTTCTGTGCTGAGGCTGATTAGTGGTATATCTGCAGCTGACCACATCGGATTCATCCCTTAATATTGACCCACACATTCCAGGCGGCCTCCGGCTCGAATTAGACACACGAAGTGCACTGGTCTCTCTAGTAGCCGTCCAACTTCTCGCAGCATGTTTCACGCTCCCACCCGATCCCATCCCAGGTTCACTCCCCTCCGCATTCTACTACACGCGATGGAAAGAATCTTATCCGCCTGCCCTTCAGATACCTAACTGCTGGCTCCCTGATCCGAGACTTATTAGCTGTCTAGGGCTACATGCTCGCTATAGACATGCGCCTGCGTCTGGCCACCACGCCCGCAACCCGTCTGTGATTCCAGCCTGGCCGGATCTTTATAGTGGGCCGTCACGGGAAGAGCGTTTGGCTGACGAGGTTTGCAAACGTCGCAGACTGCGGGCTCAGGCTGAGAGACGGAGCCGTGGAGATGCTGCGATGGCAGATGAGAGCGATTATTCATTTAGTCCCTATCTGGACGACAGTTACATCGATGACAGCACAAGAATCTCCGTGGAGAAATGTAGATGCCAACGAGGCTTTTTGCAAAAGGGCATCCGCAGTCACGGTATCACAAGTTGGTATGGTCGTTACGCGCAGTCTACATATTCATCCAGAACCATAGAACCCCCCAGAGCCTCGGTCTCTAACGCTAACACGAACCGGGCCAATTCTCGCAGTGCGAGATCCCGCTATGCCAGCCTCTGGTCCCTGCGGTCCGTTCTACGTGCAGAGGCGCACCCCATATTCATTCAGCCTGTAAAGGAGCTGGTGGTAAAGCGATGGCGAGCCATCCGCTCAGCGTTTGTTTCGTCATCGACAAACCGAGGGAGGTCTCGTCAGGAGAGTGTCACGGACAGGTGCACTTGCGCTTCAACACTGGTTGCAAGGACCTGGAAGACGGATGGAGGAATTGCTATTACTGGGAATGGGAATGGGAGCAAGAACTCTAGCTCTGGTGGTATTTATGAGCAACAGCACCGCATATCTCCAGACAGAGAAGAATCGAGCCGTGGTAGGTCACCGTCGAACGAGCTTAGGAGATCCCTTCCGCCATCCCGTTTGCCCAAGACAACGACAGCAAATAATTCCCCAGCAGTCACTGAAACAACAGCAGCGTCTGACAGTCTTCTCAAAGGTAGGGAGCTACCAAGAACTCAAGATCCAGCTCTGCCTGAAGAAGACATCCACACGCTACCCCCAACGAACATCCCAGTAAGCGCATCGTCGCCATCTCAATCACCTCTACCTGCTGCCGATGCCAATAATGAGGAACCTGAAAGTGAGTCCAGTACGGAGCGTTGGCCGCTGCCTCGGATCTCGACCGCAGGGACTATGATTCACTGGCCGTGAGAGTGAGGTTGAATCAACAGGGACGTGGGGGTGGGGTTGGTGTTAGGGTTTCGAATTGAAAAGGGGGTTGGAATGTAGGACAGATAGATTAGATAAATGTTTAATCAGAGATCTACATTTAACAAGATGAAAAATGAAAGTAAAAAACTTGAAAAGAGGAAGGTCTGGTCCGCTTTGCTTCTGGGGATGGACGTGGCTACTTCCTTTGACAACCAAATAAGGGGAAACAGGAATGCTCAGGGTCATGCGGTGAGTTTATTGTCAATGACCCCAAATAGGCTAGATTACGGGATTATCGTTTTCAGCTAGTGGTGGTTGCTTAGAGAGCATGACAAACAACCCGGCCCTCTCCATGTAATTAATTTCATGGTCTCGAGTTTGACATTAAATATCCTAAGAGAGTAAGAAAACTTCTGACCCGTTTGATTCCAGCCTCGCGGTGCGTATGCCCTCAGAGATACATGACAACAACCAGGCCCCTCTCCATACAATCAATCTTTGGTCTGGAAGTTGGCATCCATATCATCAGAAAACAACTAGGCCCTCTCCCTGTTACTGGTTTCTTGGGTTGGCATCAATATATCCAAAGAGAGTTAGAGAGAGAGAAAAAACCCCCTTCAGACCATCGTTGTTGATAGAAGTTTTCGGTTTCCGGGGATGAACCAGGTCTTCGGAATTTTTACAGTATGGAAAGAGAAAGAAAAGGAGGAGGGAGTGGTATCTCGATGGTGATTAACGATAAAAGAAAGATCCCACCGCCCCACTTGTTATAACATGCATAATAAAGAAAAATAAATTAGACGCTTAAAATGAAGAAAGGGGTGATGACTTTTTTTCTTTTGCCCCTTTCCCCCTTTCCTTTTGAGCCTTGTCTTGCCTAGATTTTTTTTGCAGTAATTTTTTTGCAGTGCCAGACTGATGATCGTGTGCTCGTTATCTAGATTCGTAAAGATGCGGAATTTTGCAGACGCTCGCCTTGTCCACCAAATAGATTTTTATAGAGAGAAAGAATTATGGTGACAATCACAACTAACCGACATGCCACAGCTCGACGCCGAGAATGTCGAATTTCTCGCCGACATCGCTGAGAGGTTCATTACCGAATGTTAGACACCGCGAGGAGATGCCCTTTTCGAAGACGTCGTCGAGCCAGAGGCCGTAGTGGCCGTCGCTTTACAGATAAAGAAGGTAGTCAGTAAACAAGGTGGGAGATGGGTAGGGGAAGATCCGAGAAACTCACCCACCACCAACACTAAGGAAGCTCTGATCACAAAGGATCACGTAATCGTTCATGCCGCTATAAGGAAATGCCTTGAATCTCAAATGTTCCGGTGTTGATTGTCCGGATAGCGACGTGCCGTTTGAGAAGGTCGGGGAGAGTAGCTGGGACGAGAGCGCACTGTTGCTGCCGTTGTCATTACTGACAGTTGTGGAGCGGCTCAAGTTTGTGGTGTCGGAGGAAGGTGGAGGCGGAAGGTTACTCAAAGGTGAGATGATGGATGCTTTCCAGAGGAAGCACTCGCCGGTTCCGTAGTAGTGTGGACCCGGGTATGGGGGGTCTGTGAGGAATGAACCAAAGACCTAGAAGAAAGAGGACATATTTAGACTGGAGCATCGGAGAAGGGTATCTCGGAGGGGAGAAGTGAGATGCCACATACCCCACCGCTGCCGTCCTGTACAACCAATGCAAACCCCCCTTTACTCCCCCGCAGATGCTCACACTTCTTGTACAGCGTCGCCAGGCTGATTCCATCCTGCTCCAGACTGTAAACCAAACTCCAATTCTCAACAAGCTGCAGTCTCGGCGGGATCAGCAGCCTGATCTCCTCCGCCAGCGCGCTTGACAACAGCCTCGCAGAGGCAGGCGTGTCACTCTTGTACCCTCCCAGCACCAACGAGCACAAGGGCGGGGGCTGGAAGGGACTCGCTAAGCGACGCGGAGGCGTGTAGACGCCTGCAACGCCATCACCGAAGGGCTTGCTGAAGGCGGGCATGGTGGCTGCGCGGTCGGAATGTGGGGGAGGAGAATTCTGGCTCTCATCGTCGCGATCGGGTATGTTACGTGAACTGGCTTCGGTGGAGAGACGACGGAGGAAACTCGAGACGGCCGAGGAGAACGAGGAGGGAAGGTGGGACGACGATGACGAGGAGAGCGGGGGAGTGGACGAGGAGGAATGCAGGGAGGGGTCGGAGTGATTAAAATGATGACTTTTTATCGAGGACATGCAGGCGATATTGTGATCATGGGCTATTGTCCCGGGTGCTGTGTTGTGTTTGGCGTTGTTGATGCCGTTGGTGATGTGTTGCTCGTATCGCTCTGGGTTGGGGTTGAGTTAATATGGCGCTGTGGCGTTTCGGCGTGTCATAGGAGGCTTAAGAGGCCCAAGAGATTCAACCGACCAACGTTTACATCCTTGGGATACGGAGTCCCGTTCCGCATTCCCAACTATGAACACGCACTTATTCCTCACTTGGTCTTGGTACCCTTTCACACTTCGTCGCTCCCCATCCGAGCCGGAGTGTCTACCAACCTACCGCCTTAGCTGATTGAAGAAAGGGTCACATGACTTCCTCTCGCAAGCTGAGCTCGGTCTTCTCCACCGTCCTGGATCAGCCACCGAGTTGCGTTGAGGTCTGTCCCGTGGCGACAGCATTCTTCGTGGTCGGCACCTACTACCTGGAGAAGGAACAAAACGGTCGAATTGAAGACGAGCCCCCGCGCGATCTTCCCGTCGAGCGCAAAGACAAGACGGACGAGGTGACGCCAGTGTCGCAGTCACGGAGCGGATGTCTCGTCCTGTTCGCTTTGGAGGACAATGGCCTTCAGGCGTACATATTGATATCTCAAAGCTCCTCTGGCCATACTGACTATTATCCAGTGTCAGGATCCAGACTTTGCCAACCCCATCTGCAGTACTCGATCTGCATTTCTCACCCCATTCCCCAACGATCCTCGCAATCGCGACTTCCACCGGCACCGTCTCTCTGTATAAACTTAGCACGAAAACCCCGTCTCCCAGTATATCTCATGAACATGCCGCCAAGCTCTTTTCCGCATCAACCCTTGTCCTGGCCCTTGCCTTCCACCCCACGAACCCTTCAATAATTGCCGTGTCCTTGTCCACTGGCTCCCTCGCACTTACAGATCCAAGCACAAATACAGTTCTCCATCTCCTACTCGCCCACTCTCTCGAAGCTTGGACTCTCGCATTTTCCTCCACGGCGGAGACACTTTATTCCGGCGGCGACGACTGCGCACTCATCAAATACCACCTGGGCTCTAACGAGCTGGATCCGCCGGCTAAATCATGGATTGACCATCGAAGCCATGGTGCAGGTGTGACAGCTATCTTGCCGTTTCCGCTTGATGAACAGATCCTTCTCACGGGCTCCTACGATGAGTTCGTGCGCGTATACGACAGCCGCGCTCGGCGTGTACTAGCGGAGAAGAAAGTCGCAGAGGGCGGGGGAGTGTGGCGCCTTAGGCTCATCTGTGGTCATGACGCTGGTAAAAGCAGGTGTTTGGTACTGGCTAGCTGCATGCATGCCGGTTCACGACTTGTGGAGGTTGTGCGGAAGGGTGGCCAGGATGGGGGCTGGGAGGTCATGGTGCTGGGAGCATTCGAGGAACATCAGAGTATGAACTATGCTGGGGATGTGAGGCGTGACGAGAATGACGGGGGGTTGGTGATGGTATCGACGAGCTTTTATGATCGATTACTGTGCGTATGGAAATTTGACGAGCAGTCTGGAGCCGGCGGAACTGTTGCGGCGTCATGACACCGTGGAGAGGCTCTAGCGAGACGAGAAATCATTGGTGGAGATTGCTGCGTGGAGGATGAATCTGCCGACATGCCATCACACTTATGGAGGGAACAACGCCTGTTTTAGATCTCATATAGTACAATGCAGCCTCCGCCTTTCAGGAGCTGTCTCCCGATGTGGCCATGAACTACTCTGTCATTCGTCACCCTCCTCCGGAATGATATCTGCCCACTAAACAATCGTCTCCAACTCCCTCGCATAACCAATGGTATTTTCAATGACCGTGCCACTAGCGACCAGAATCTCCTTCTCTGTCCGAGCACCCTGCCCCTGCTGCAGAAGGAAGTAGATCCGCCCATCACGTACGACCCACCCACGAGCCTCGGCGAATGCAATGACGCTGCCTTCACTGTCGAGGAAGAGCAGATTCTTGGCGTTGGAGATGGGGAGTGATGTGTACGCCTTCTCTGAGCACGAGGCGATCTCAGAGCGGATGGTGCCGATGAGAACCTGTAGATATATGGCTTGCTTTAGTAATCTGGCATCAACCAAGCAAAAGTGGCAGCAGTCCCTTTCGAGCACTCAAAACTGTTCACTGGAAAGATGAACCCACTTCTGAGAAGACACCATATTCCTCACTTGGTACCCTTTCACTCTTCGTCGCACCCCACACCTTATCATAACTCCCCTCCATAAGCCACTGCTCCAACTTCACAGGATACTGAATAAACACATCCTCCTCAAACGCACGCGCATCCTCGCTGACCTCCAGAGCTTCCAACAGAGTATGAAAGCCGGCATAGTCACCCTGACTCAGCAGCAATAGCAAATACAAGCCCGTAATCTTGCTTTTGTTCCCCCCGGTGCTGGGCAACCGTGACGACGGCAAGTCGTAGAACGGTTGCAGCTGATGTACGTAACGCGTGAAGCCATCAGGGTCTTGCTGACGGATGGCGGTCAGCGCGCCAAGCTCTAAGGCCTCCCGGGCGAGAGCGAGCACAGACTGAGAGGTGGTGGGCGAGGGAACCAAGGCGTTGAGGGAGAGAAGGGCGAGTTTGGCTTTGGTGAGGAGAGAGGAGGCGGTTGTGTAGTCTTGATGGGAAAGAGAAAAGTGGATTCGTTTGAGGATCGCGGTGAGATCTGCGGTAGACATTGTGGAGGGTATGTAGAGGTCCTGGCTATGCGTGGAGGGAAACAGAGAAGCTGCTTCTGGCAAAGGCAGCGAAGTAAGCGTCACGTGCAATGCTCAAAACTTAGTTGATTCTTTAAATTTGTGTCTGCTACATAATTGGTTGGTTTTTTTTTATTTTTTTATTTTTTACTATTTTTTTTTATACAGACCACAACCTGGTGATGCATGTGTTTTCCGTAGCCTCCGTGAGAGCAAAAACAAAAGACGTGTTACCGATGCATAGAACGCCTGTACGATTGGGCAACTGATGTTGAAGCAATATAAGAAAAACCCTCCCTTGGTGAGAAAAATGTAGAAACCGGAAATATGATCCAAACGCCCTTTGGAATAGCCAATCAAGAGACTTGACTGTTTCCAATTGTCTAGATGAACGCACATTCCATGGTCATCTTAAGTCGTGAGAGCTGGATTCGGCCAGACGGCTTGTCAAGACATATGAGTTCGTGTAGTCGTTAGAAGAGACCTCTTCCTCGCCTTGTCCCACCAGGCTATCACCAGATCTTGAGCCATGTGAGCATCATGTCAGCCCCAGCTAGCTTTTATTCGCCGTAACATATGCTGATTAGACTGAAAAAAATATGCCACCGGATTCATGCCAGACCGCGCGTGTGGAAGTAAAAAGCAATACACCTTGTTCGTCTAATTCGCGGTTCGCGGTGGCTCAGCGATGGTATAGAGACTCCATTTCCTTCAGATATTCCTTCCCGTCCTTAGCTTCCTGCCCCAAAGTGCCGTTGCGCACAGAGCTGATAGCGCTTAAGTGAGGCGAGCGGCCACCGACAGGATAGTTCCATCCACCACTAGACCGTTTGGCGTCATCTTCTTCCTCCATAGAGAAGACAAAGTCGCTCTGCTCTTCATCTATAGAGGGGACAAATCTGCTTGTACCAATACTGGAGGAAGAAACGGCCCGATCGAGTCTGTTAGAGTTCCCCGAGTGTTTCGACCCAAAGGGCGCTGGACTGGGGTAAAGCCCGGATTCGTTGCCGGAAGATTCCGCCCTAGAAAAACGGGCACGTTGAAACTGCTGAGAGATGGCAGACATTGATGACTGGCGGGGGGGCGATGCAAAGTAAGGGGAAACGTCGCCAGACGTTCGACCGCTGGCTGCACGCAAACTAGGACTGGCCCCTGGGTGCAGGGAGGAATTCCGCAGCGGAGAGCCCACATGTCCCAAACCAGAGGTAGGGAGAGAGCTTTCCTCCTCCTTCTTGTGCCGAGTAAAGAGCGGACCAAATCGGGATGGGCTGGAAGTCGTGGGCGATCCGACCTTGCTTGAGGTTTCACCCGGTGTTCCAACGCCGTTGAGGCTTAAGCGCTGCATTCCAATAGAATCTTCTTCTGTCCTCGAGAACCTCCGCATCTTCTCCTGAGGGGTGAGAAGCTCATGCAATGTCTGCGGGAGATAATCTTCTTCAAATATAAAGTTGCCTTCCCAATCATCACTCGTCCCTGGCCTCGGCAAACTAGCTGACATGATCTTCGGTTTCGAGTACCGTTGCGAATGCATGATACGTTGTCCGAAGGACTCCTCATATCCGGGTGGTGGGGATTGACCCATATCTGTAGGCTTAGCACGCGTATCATTGCCAAATGCCGAATCGTGAAGAGACTTCAGCGCATCAGACGGCTGGGCGCCTTTGAGGGATAGAGAGGGTGGGGAAGAGTCCATGCCAAACTTCGAAGGCACTGACGCTGCGATAGGTCCATGACGAGCAAACCATGAAATGCCATTGCTGTCCAACGAAGCTGGTAGCGGTGCATCCAAAACGCTTAGACCTTTGGCAGCGGGAGACATTGGAAAGCGACCATCGTCTCTAGGAGAACCGTACTTTGAATCCGGGAGAGAGGAAAGAAATCCATTGTCGATATTTCTGATCGTATCCACGCCTTTACTCGGCTGATTGTGCATAGGCGGGTGATCTTCTTGAGCTTGGAAAGGGTAAGCTTGGTGCCCAAACGGCAGCATATTTGCCTGAACTAGTGAATTGTGAAGTGCAGAGCCTTGGTGATTGAAATTTTCGGGATTAATGCGACCTCCAATGTTGAGAGGAGCACTAGCCGTAGGCATGTTTGATCGATTCACTCGTCTGCCATCTGGAAGGATATGTGCGAGCGCGCATTTGGTGCCGAATTTGCAATTGCCCTACAAAACGAGTCGGCAACGTATATCGAAGGGGGGTTTGGGGAGAGAGCCTCGGCTAATAGACTGAGGAGGCGCGGGAAACACCAGAGGAAATGAAGGCAAGACAAACAAAAAGGAAAGAAACACAAGCTGTTTCTTACCTTGGCGAAGTATTTGCATGGAGCTTGGTCTGACGCTGTGCTGTCGGAGTGCATAAAAGGACAGGAGTTGCCGGCTTGACATGCGCCTTGCCTATAGAATTTGCAGGGCACGTGCGATGTATCTACATGATACAATGTCAGTGAATTTCCGGGTCGACAACAGCTCGGCGCAGAGGGATATCACATACTCTTGCTTCCAGGTGGGCTTCTTGGGCCGTCGAAACCTGGTATGCCTCCAATGCCACGCGGCTGTCCGTTTGCAAGCTGTTTGTGTGGGCCAGAGGGGACTGGCATTGTGTCATTCCCGTTCGCGACCGCAGACGCGCCGTTGGTAGTCAAGCTTCTATGATCACCAGAAATTCTACTGCGGTTGTTGGCACCGTTGCGCTGTTGACCAGACTGTTGCTGGTGAGAGTTATTCATGCTGTGGGCTACCTTGTGGTCCGGCGGAGTCTTTCCTTGTTGAGGGTGGGGTTTGTGAAAGTTAGTTGAAGGAAGTTGTTGATCTTGAGCGAGCAAAGGCGTACTAAGTGCCGCCATTGAAGAGTGCCGCAAGGTCCTTGTCAAGTGTTTCGGGCTGTGGGTTCTGTAGGCTGTCTAGTTGCAGGCGGTGAGAGAAGTAGTTGTGAACGAGGCCGGCAGAAGCACTAAAGAGCAAGTAGTCTCAAGTAGGAGTGAAAATGAAATGAAAGCCGCAAGAGGTAAGTTTTGGCGGTGAATATGATTCGTCTTGGAGGCGAGTTTTTCAAACCACGCGGAACGCCCCACTCTCAAGCTCTCTTTCTCACTTTCTCTTCCACTCCGCCTCACTTCACGCAACTCACGCTGTCACTGATATGATGAACGATAGGATGTGCAGGAGCGGAGCTCGGGTGTGTCTGTGTGATGTGCACAGCGGTGGGTACTCGGTTGTGCGAACAATGCCAGTAGAAGTTGTGCCTGTAAGTGCCTCGTTCGTCAACGCCGTGAATTAAGCCAGCCACCGATGGTGTGTTATGTTTGTGGGCCGCCAGTCTTGAATTGCCAGAACGCAACTAACAACACGCAACACGACACCACTGGATATGCTGCGACGGTCGTAAGGGAGTTGTTTGGTCTGAGAGTAGTCCAATATGAGGATGTGAGGGAGATTGCGCGTCAGATACTTTTCTGCCGTGCTTTGCGCGGGGGTGGGGGAGGAGGGGAAAATCCGCTCGAGATATGATGCCAGAAAAAATAACGAGTAACGAGTGACAGCGTATCCTACAGATCACGATCCCGATAGAGTTGCTCCAGATACGGGAACTATTCCGGCGGTGCAGAATCCACCAGTGTTCCCGTGGTTCGTGGTTCGTACTTGTAGACGCGGTTGCCGACAAGCTACTGATCGACCGTGCATGGGCGTTTCCTGGTGGGACTCGAAACAGACGAAGCCGCAGCACTGCACTTTGACGAGTCGCGGTAGCACTATCGCCGTCACTGTCACAAGCCGAAGAGATGCCACCGGCGTTGCTTTTGCAGAGAAGCAGAACCAGAGCGAATGAACTCCTTTTGTTATGTATGTACGAGCATGGAGTAGGTCAAGGCAGGGCAGGGTATTATGGCGACAGAATAAGCAGTAAACAGACAGCGGACAGCAGAGTTGGCGTTCCAGCGTCTATGGCACCCATACAAGCGAGCGAATGCTAGACGGCGAGAAAGTCTAATGGATGATGCAGCGAGGAACACACGGGATGCGCATCGTCGTGTGCTGCCGACTACCGAGAAAGGTGATCCGTGCTGGAGCTGGGGATCTCTTGGTTGTTCCTGCCGGACGTGGTATGCAAGATAGCTAGAAGGGATCGAGAGATGGACGGGCGAATATATAATCCAGAGAAGCCCGGACTCTCCACACGTCCCACGCGTTCCAGCGGGCATGCGTAACCCCAGCATCACACCCGTGTCGTCCTTATATCTTCATAGGGATACAAGTCCGCGGTCTGACTCTGGAGTCATCTCCAAATCCTGATTTCCCTTGCCTGTTTCCTTCAACCCTTTCCTTTTTTCCCTTCTTCCTGCCAGACTTGTTTCGTTGCCGACGCGTCTCACGGTCCTCGGAGAAATTCGTGGAGAGAACTGGGGAAGTAGGTGTGGTGTTTTAGGGATCAGAATACAAATGGCAGGCATCTGACTACTGTCCTTACTCTTTCTTTCCTGCCTGTCTCTCGGAGGACGAGAGGATGTTGCAGCACATGGTCCTCCTCCCAATGAACGTGTCAATTCCCCTTGCAGTTCGAGGTGGCAGACCGTATATGCTCCCACATTCCATTCAGCAATCTACACCTGATGCGTTCCGACACGCTTGCAATCGTCGGAAATCATTTATGAGAAATAAAATATAAAACCTGAAATTGCTGATAGTATCAATCGAGTGCATTCAACTAACTAGTTAGGATACAGCGTATCTATCTTGTTGACAAGAGGTCTCGCTGTTGGGGTCACGCCTTCTTCTGCCTGCGAGTTGCCGTAGTTAGCGTGCAGAGAGCCCTGAGGCGATTTCTCTCTGCTTTGGTTCTGACTCCGACCAAGCCCGATTGCTAGACGGGCTTTGACTTTATGCAGCATCCTCTGTGTGACCTAGGAGGAGGGAATTGTGGACATGTACCATATCAACTTATTCGAAGCTGAAAGTAACACAGAGATCCTCACCCGTGCGGCGCATCAGAAACATAGCTCCTGGCTCCATGGGTTCTGTGTGTGTTGTGTCTTTGAGGGCTGCTGGTGGCGTTCCCGCAACAGATACTGCGCGTCGAGACGTTGCTCCGGACATGTCCATATGCGGCGCCACGAAGTACGGAGTACAGCTGCAGGCCAGGGCATCTTGTCTACATGGATCACCGTCGTCGGCTATCGCAGATCAACTCGGGAAAAAGAACAGAAAAAGAAAAGAAAAATACGGCAGTGGTTCTCGTCTTGGAGGCCATTGCTGGATTACATTAATTCCCAGGTGTCCTTCCGGCTCGAGAAACTTAAAAGGATCTTGACGGAAACACGAGCTCAGCTGACCCCAAAACATCCAGGGAACGCGGTCTGGAATCATGTACGGTGTACTATCTATATACGCGTGTACGTGTGTACGTATACCATAATATCACAATCCGATATTATCCATGTCAGTCTTGTTGTCTTGCTGAATCCTGATTTGGAGAAATATGATAGAGCATTCAGCATTCAGCTCGTATTGTTGGGTACCTGGTTGTATCTATCCCGCGCCTTTCCCTCCACAGATTCCCATTAAAGCTGTCATTAAGCCATGACGCCATTACACCTCCGGCACCGCGGTAACCACACCTAATCTGGCCGTAACTAACTTAGATTATCCATAAGCAAGCATCAACAAGCGATGGAAGGGCGTCTACCCCAGCAATGACAGAGTTCCGACAAGCACCTAAGGAGCAGTGACTGCCGTAAAAGGTTTGAGATACTATCTTTTCGATCCTCCGCACTAGACTGGTCGTGTGTCACTCTATCACCAACACTGAGCTCATGGTTCGTCTTCAAGTCCTAGCCGCTCCTAGTGCAGCGGGTAGTCAGCGTCGATGACATGGGTTAGGCTTTGTGACATCCACTACATCCACCTCGCGTGTTATAGCAGTAACCACCTGAGGCCCACGCATACTGATCTGCACAGCCACGGGGTGGAATGTCATCAAGAAAAGGAGGTCTTGACTTGAGCCGGACAGAAGCGGGCTAGGTGTTATGTCTTGTGCGGTCGGGAAAACGCCTCGTCCGTCACGGGAGCACGATGCAAACGGTAACCCTCAACTGGGATGAGAGGCGACACAAACTCGAGAAAAGGGTGTGCAAGTAGAACAAGCAGAGGCACTCACCCACAGATCGTCCTTACTAGTTCCTTCCGAGAGGTTTTCACATGTCATCCACCAGAGGTTTTTGAAGATTTTCTTTCGCAGTGTTGACTTCTTTTCTGCATTGACAAAAGCTTTGTCGACTGCTGCTTTCTCTTCAGCCGACCCTGGATTCACCTCCCCTGACCGCAGAGGGTCCAGACGGTCTAGAAGCGTCTTGATCTCTGCGGTTAAGATATCGACAGACTCGCGAAGTGAGCTTGTGGTTGGCGTCAACCTCATGGTGTTAAGAGTCGAATGTAGAGCCTTCTGCTTGGTTTTTAGCATCGTGATCTCTTCTCTAAGTATTTCTATGTCTTTGTCCACGGCAGCCAACTCTTCCGGAGACGCCGTATCTTTTAGATCCTAAAATTTGAGCAGATGACTCAGTGGCTAAACTCACAAATGCGAGTTGACGTATCCGGAGAATCCGGAAGATCATGTGCGTAGTGCAACGCTTGTTATGGGAAGGTTGGCATTAGGGGATCGTGGTTCGTACATGCATGTACTTACTTGAATGGCGTGGTAAACACACTGCTTTCCTGTACACAGGAGGCTGATTAGGGTTTTACTTTCTTTTTGAACAACTTTCAGGGCGTGTTTCTACTGACCAGCACTCTTTGCTTCAATCTCTCCGCGTTCGTGCATCTCTTTCAGGATTTTCGCCGTATTTGCTATGATACGCCAGTACCGATAAGTATTCCTTCATTGGCGCCTTTGACTATCCTATCACTGCTGTCATGGTCCACCCTCACTGGCTTCTCTGGAGCAGTAATCGCTAGCTCGGACTGGAGCCTCCTAGACCAAGAATACACGATACAACAACGCAAGGGGATAGCCTGGAGACTTACCTTTAGACACCAAATTTTTGAGATTCAAGGTAATATCTGTAACCTGCCATATTCTTATCGTTAGCGTCGTGTCACTCGGTCGATGGTGCTTGTCTTCTAGAACTTGATACCGAGTACGGCCGGCTTCCCACAGCTCTCTATCAGCTCTTCATGCTCCAAATAGGATCTTAGATACGGCGTAGCTGCTAACTTTTGCTTGCCTGCAGTCCAACGTGGTCAGCCTCTGTTGAAGCAAAACGAACGGTACAAAGCGAGGAAACCCACGAAGATAATCCATGATGCGTTCGGTAGCTAATTAGCCACAGATGAAATGGTACAAGAGTGTCAATAGAAGGTTCTCGAGCGTGGTCCATCTATTTGCCTCGGGTAGAGTTAGCTTGCCTTGGTCGCCGTTGACTTGATCTTTCTTCTCTTTCCGAGGTGCCATGTTAAGACAAGGCTTGTTGATTACTGCGGAAAGGTATTTCGTCACAATGGTGCTCAACAGCGCTTGGGGGCTAGAGTAAACGCCCTGTGAAGAAAGAGGGGGGAGTGCCTGAGGAATGCGGATTAAGCCGTGGCCTGCAAGTTGCCCTACCCTGGCGAGAAAATCCTCCACCACGCCTATTTACTGATAGTCAAGAAGGACATATTTTATCCATATGAACTTCCGCCTACCCAGAGAGCTCTGTGTGACTATTGAGTGGAGATATCTCTGCTGTTTTACATCAAATGGATTATGTATTAGTATCACGAGGGAACATAGTGCTGTCATATTTGTGCTCCATTCGGAGCCTCTAACCAGAATAGAATACAAATGACATCTCCAAGCATCAATGACGCTGATTTAAGTAGACAAATGCACGCCAATTCGCCAGTATCGTCGTGTTCCTAGAAGTTGCTCAGCGTCCGCGGCTGCATCACATTACCAACTGCATGCCAGGTTAGTTCAAGCATCCAGAAACACGTCGAAAGGGCAAGACATACACATTCATCATCTTTTTTCCCTTGCAGAACCCCCATTTCTTCAAATGTTTTCGGTCCCTTCC
This sequence comes from Sabuloglossum arenarium, assembly GCA_022345705.2. Lineage (NCBI taxonomy): Eukaryota > Fungi > Ascomycota > Geoglossomycetes > Geoglossales > Geoglossaceae > Sabuloglossum > Sabuloglossum arenarium. Next base: position 53,585 of record JAJDMY020000966.1, read on the forward strand.
CAGGGAGGGCTGAAGAAGGCGCCTTCTGGGGTTGCGGTAGAGTCGGAGCATGTGCATTTGGCACAGGAGCGCTTTGGGACTGACGATTGGAGGGTCTGGATGCAATCCCTGGGGCCCCGGTGCCCACCGAGTCCTTCCTGGGAGGGCGGGATAAAGAACCGGAATGGCCACCTTGAGAATAAATATTTCCGCCTAAGCTTTGTTGCTGAGAGGTAGGCTGTACCACCGGCGTTCTGGGCGGCTTCGGTGGCTGCGAGTCCAAGGTAGGAGGATGTGTAGGTGTGGGTCTTTTGGTATGTGGCTTCTGAAGCTTATGCTTCTTATCTGATGGAGGCTCCACAGGGGCGGTGAATCCAATGTCGAGCAGAGGTGGCGCAGGTTTATTAGAATCATCCTGTGGTCTGCTGCTTCCAGGGGAGCCCCCACGCCCCCTCCCAGCCTGTATGCTAATGGAGGGCTGCAGGACCGATCCTCCAGACGCAACACGTCCACCTCCGCGACCTCTGCCGGCAGATTCGACTGAAGTTGAAGTCGGACGGGTAGGGGCAGCCATACTAGATATCGGACGGATGTTGGGGTTAATACCGAAAGCTGAACTTGGCCTACTTGGGTTGAAACCAACCGCTATGCCAGGCCTAGGACCTAATCGAGGAGGACTATCTTCTGTAGGGTATGGCGCAGCAGAAGCGGGACGCGGAGGCGCCTGAGTGCCACCAAAGGGGTTTAAAAGAGCTTGACCAGGAACATTTCCTATAGGGTTCACAACACCAGTATTATATCCATACCCTGCAGGACCAGCGGGACTAGATGGATCAGGCATATCTAACGTTTCGTCGCTGACCGTTGGCAACGGCGGCGCAGGGGTCTTGAAACGTTCCGGCCTTTTCCCCCGTTGGGACCCATGCATCGACTGGATTTTCGCAATCGCGACTCTTTCATGATCCTTTCTCGACAAGGTCTTTGACCTTGAGATTCCATCCAACCTTCCAATCGCATCCTTGTTGCCATGATCCGCAGCTTTGCGATACCATTTTTGCGCTTCCACTAGATCCACGGAGACGTACATGCCGATTTCATAAAAGTAACCCATAGCAAACTCTGCTGTCGTCAATCCGCTGTCTGCTGCTCTTTTGGCATACGTGAATGCCAGCTCTTCGTTCCTTTCGAACACACCTTCTTGGCCGCAGAGAAACCATTTACTGATCGCCATATCGGCATCATGCAAACCCTGCCGCGCCGCAAGTGCATTGTAGTGTAGAGACAGAGCTGCATTGAACTCACATCCCAGTTGACAGAGCTCGTATGCCTGACCCATCTTTAACTGCGCCTTTGCAAATCCCAAGTAGGCTGCCTTCTCAACATATGTTCGAGCAGATTTGAGGTCCACAGGTAGAAAATACTCAGGCACATCAAACCCGGTTAACTCACGTCCCAGTAGCATCCCAAATATCTAAACTTGAATTAGCATAAAGCTTCGACCAGAGCTTAGAGGCTATGTCATACATAAGCACCTTGAGGAGCATTCTCGTCCGCTGTATCAGCAGCAAGTTTTATGAGATGGACTCCACGAGCGTAATCTTGCTTCTGTCCATGTTGGCCGAGCAGAGTCATCATCCCTAGCCTCTACAAGCTTGTCAGTAGTCTATTAACCAAGCTCATCTAAAGGTGCAACATACATAGTTCGAAGCCGAATCCCCTAGGGCTGCACCCTGGTTATAGTGTTTAATTGCTTTCATCGGTTCGTTCGAACTTTCGTACTGCATCCCCATCCGATATTCGGCCCTTGCGTAGCCTTTTTCCGCTGCGCGTGCGTAACACCTAAATGCCTCCTTCTTATCCATTCTAAATCCGAATTTGGCAAACTCTAGCCACATCCCTCTCATAAATTCCGCCTTTGGATGAGCTTGGTCGGCCAAAAAGGAAACAACATTGATGGCATCCGCACGTAACTGATGCTCAACCTGAGGGGTCTGCGGTCTCGGTATCTGACAAGGATCGATTTCCGTTATTCGCCGCTCATGCTGCATCGCAACCTCAACATATGCAAGCGCGTCCTGTGCCCAAGCTAACTGCGTATCTGGATCATTCGAATTCAGTACAGGAAGTCGAGCTGATTCAAGCGTTGCTTCCTTCTCCTCGTCAGACGGTGGGACATTAGGTGGAGGGTTGTGAAGTTTGGGAAAAGGAGAGAAACTCGGCTGGTCCAGTGTATCGTAGCCTCTAGATGTAACCCCCGGGTAGTGGTATGGATCTTGCCCTTGCATTTGCGCACTATCACCGTGAGCAGTGTAAGAAACGGCCGGAGCATGAGAATTTGGAGGTGCTTGTTCATGCTGCCCATACCCAGAGTAGCCGTTGTACTGCTCGGTCATTAAAGATGAATCGCGTGGGGGAAATCTCGCCGAGCTTGTGGTGTGTGGATCACGGTAATTCCTACCTTGAACATGTTGGGATTGGTGAACTGGTGCCTGCGTTTCCGGTTCCCTGTGAGGGTTTATGGCCTCTAGTTCCAGATGAGCGAGGTTCTCTTGTATCTGTTCCGGAACTTCTGGCATGATTCTACATAAATGTTAGTAATTCTTTAAATAAAAAAAACGTCGGCTTCAGCTTCAACCATAGGTAGAATCTGGATATCTGTTTAAGAGCTCCTTACCGCTGCGGAGATGGTGAAATCACCTCTGGCATGTAAAAGTCGTCGACCCCGCCAGGGTAGAAGGTGGCTCCTAGGTGGGGGTTGCCGCCGCTCATGTTTGGATTATACGTACGGCCTAGTAACACAGAAAGACGTTCAAGTCAGCCCAGTCAACAAGAAATCACCATGAACGAACGAGCATATTAACAAAATGCCACTTCGTCCATCTGTCCATGCAGAAATGCAAGATCATTGACGACCAACGCCATGAACACTAACTTGCAAAATCCGGGCTTTCAGGGGAGTCGCAGATACTTACCTTGATGGAAATAACTTGGCCGACCCGAGTTTCCTTCGCACTGTCGGTTGTTCTGTGAATACTAATCAGGCAAACAGAACCTCTTGAGAGAATAGTCTTGCCAGGAATGGTTGAGTGTTTTTGGGCGGTGGGAGCTTACTAGCGTAGGTAGACAGGCAGATCGGCGTGATAGACTTTAAAGTATCCGAGTATTAATACGTCGCAACCCGACTTAGACCAGTGTTGGGCAGTAGAGCAGTAGAGGCGAAGAAGACGGGGTACTGCGGTTGTATGCATATACTTGTATTATATAGAAATGCAACCCAAGGGGGAGGAATCTGCTCAACCACAGGACGGTGCACGACCACGCTCTTCAAGCACTCAGTCGCAGTCGTCCGCTGGTGGCGATATGGGGCCCACAAGACATGATCACGCCAGATGTCTACAATGGAAGCGGAATACGTACAGACCGCAGTACGTAGGACTCTCCTCTCAAAGAGTCACTCCAGTTCATATAACTCCGGTAAGGGGATGAAGGTTTGAGGCGGAGCAAAGCCACATTCCGGAAGGCCCTGGCCAGCTTGAACTTGGCTGCATCTCATTCGGTGGGAAATGGGGGGCTCTGCTGCGCGGTGCTTTGAATTAGAACTCTGGCTTCTCCTGAGCTGGCGCTTTAATTAGTGAGAGTCACCGACCCGTGTTACTGGGAGCTGTGAGTAGGAGCAGAAAGTAGCCGATGTTTTGGATTCGCATGTTCCGGAACATAGGTGCGACGCACAGATGAGACTACAGAGTACGCAGTACGCAGTAATAGTATGTCCCAGTAAAATGGCCTCCAGAAGTGGAGGTTTCCAGAGCCGCTTCAGGTCAGCCATCACTCGCTATCACCCATCGCTTATATAATATATAACGCAAGGCCTATTCGCTCAACACTGTCAGCAAACCAGCAAGCAGATCATTCGTTTATTTTCCAACGTCGCTCTCTCCTCCGCTCTTCTACCAACTATCGCTCTTTCGTTATTTGCGATCCTAGCTGAAACCTTCTTTCGCTCTTACTCATCCGTTGTTGGCCGTTTCCTCGGTATCTGTCGCTGCATTCCCGATCTCGTGGGTCACTATGCGGGCAACGAACGCTTCCTGCTTGAGGGTGATCCCTTGAGTATTTTATGCGGAGACTTTGCAACTTCCATATTTCCTTCAGCGGTTTGTACTCAAGAGATACTGCCTATGGACGTAACGGTGCTAATTGAAACTTATAGACAACGGAAACCTCTGTATTCCAACACATAACTCCCGGGAGCTGGAGGGTAAAACAGTCGCCCTTCTTCTGCATCCCCTCTTCTTATCTTGCTACACACAGCTCGTCTCACCATGACCGTCTTCTTCGACCACGTCCGTTACAACGATCTCCCCTCTCTTGGGGAGGCGAATATCTCCCGCCAGGTCTGCACTTATCCATGTTCACCCTGTCTGCGACGCTGACCGCTCGGACGCTTGTACAGGCCCCGTCCGTCGATCCGGCAAGTGGGTAGTTCGCGAGAGAGTACGAATTGGCGGGAAGCGCTCGAGCACTGCTCTTAATGGAAGGTCATTTGAGAGCATCGGTCTATTCCATTGCTTTGTCCTGTGCCTCACATTGTAGAACACAGGGGGTGCAAAAATTGAGCACGGCGGCCCGTGCGCCAAAAATTTGATCCCATATTATATCAGTTGTAGTTATCTACCACAAATCGCTCTTAATCCTTTCTCCTTTCTATCTAATTACACGAGTAGAAAGTAGTGATGTTGAATTTAGGGGTCAAAATCTAGAGTTTTGAGAATTTGGCGCACGGGCCGTCGTGCTGAATTCTTGCAAGGCGTCTCCCAGCTGCGGTGCTTAGCGCGATTCATTCGTACCGCCGACTGACGGGCCGTTTAGACGCCCTGACCGAGTGCTTGTTGCTCGCTCAATCTTTTTAGACGCTCGCAACCATCATATAAACCACTCACCTATCCCTTGATCTTCCCGCTTCTCGCGTCCTCTCTCCGAGATCAATGTTGTATTTCCCAGACTCTCACTCCCAATTATTCTGTCATGAGCGTCCGTGACGATTGGCCCAAGATGCCGGATGGCAGCGACTTCAACGGCAGGGAGCTGCTCACCCTGGTCCGCAGGGGCAAAAGTCCCTTCCACGGAGTTTGGGATGTAAACCTACTCATTCGAGAGATTGAGTAGAATCTCGGCGCCCAGGTGATTGACATCCCGGTCATCTACAAGGGCTCCAATAACTACGTGAGTTCCTGTTTGCAATCTTCACAATCCGATTCCATGTTGAGACTGAGGTTGGGTGGCGCACAGGGTTTTCACCTTAAGCTGTCAAATCAACTAGACATCGTGGCGCGTTTAGCTCGTGGCGATGTTAACATGCCCAACTATGACGGCTTCTCAATTCATGTGCAAGTTCCCGAGGCCGAGTTCGAGGTGGCGGTGTACAAGCTCTTGCACTCAGAGCCTAATATCTTGGCCTCCCGCCTGCTTTACCACCGTATCCCAGTGGAGCACGTTGGTCCCAGACTTGATCTCCCTCAGGATATTGCGGGCCGTCGCTTGTTCTTGTTTGAAAGAGCAGAGGGAGAGAAAAACGTATGGTACGATCTCAGCCCTGAAAAGAAAGTGCGTGTCTATGTCAGCCATCTGCTCCGCTCATTTCAATTTAGTTGTACCAATCTTCTCTCTAGGCCTGTCTTCTTGATCAGTTAGCCCGTATCCGCGCATCACTGTTCAACTTCAATCTCCCGCTCAACTTCGCCGCTGGTTGGCTCCGCGAACGCCTCTTTGAACGGAAGCCCAAATCGCTCCCCATTCCCGTTGCTCCCACACGCGAGTTCTGCGTTGCTCTTTTCACGTCCAAGATCGAAGCGACAATCGGTAACATAGGCGACATGATCGGGTGGGAGTGTGACAATAAATAACACCATCGGTCCCATTGCTGCAGCTGCCAGGCAGTCTCTCTTGTGCCTCATTCCACGCATCATGCCTGCAGACAGCGACCAGACCTCTCTCTATCGTCTCGTTCTCGACCACGGCGATTTCGGCATTCACAACATGTCGATTACAATGGATGCAAACGGTCAACCCCTCGTGACGTCCCTGTACGACTGGGAGACTGGGTGCATCGTGCCGGCTATCTTGTCCGATCCGTTAATGGCGGTGGCCGTCGATCTAGTGACAGATGAGAATGCCGCCCCTTCAATCACTCGAACGTCTGACGACGCAACTCCAGACGACCGCGCGCAGTACATGACATGGGCGAGGCAATATTTCGAGGTATGTCCTTCGTTCAAGCATCGTCTTTCTCAGTGCATGAACAGAGAAGTAACTGCCTTTCTCCGCACAGGCTCTCTTCAATCAAGCTCCCAGTTACAAACGTGCAATCCGGGCAGGGAAAGACGCACGCCACCTTTGGTTTACGTTGCGAGAGTGGCGAGGTGACAATCCGGAGGGATATTTCGGTGATCTGGGAGCTTGGGCCGAGAGGAGGATGAATGAGTTTGGCATTGATCTAGCGGATGTCACAGATTGTGCACGATAACTGATCGCCTTTCTTGCCCCCTGTCTTGCTTTTAATATTCTGCTTGATTCCAACAACCTCCCATCGACAAATTTGACGAAGGGTGGTTTGCCACGCAATAATCGTTGTGAATGATGCAATGCGTGCGTCGGTGGAATGGGAGTTCTAGTCGTATGATCTCTGTGCCTGCAAAGAAGGTAGCCTGCCTGCCCAAGACAAGAATCGATGGAAGCAGGCGTCGGTCCGTGGACGTGCGGTGTGATGCGCCTCATACACGAATCGTTCAGTCGCTTGTGGCGCAAAAATTTCACCAAGATTTATGTATGGGCGGGCAAGAAATACGGAGACACGGGACAAGACAATGATGGTCTAACCGGATTGTTACAGAGAGTGGTGATACAGGAACTGCATGGTTAGGGATGTGGGTATACTGTATGTACTTGGGGGGTAGGGGAAAGTCTCTGCCTAGCAACCACATACTCGGTTGCGCGTTGCTAGGCAGAGACTTTCCTCCACCCCCCAAGTGCTATATAGTGTTGTGGATTCTGCCGGTTGCCGACATTAACAAACTGGCTTTGGATCGTCTTGACTCCTGCTGGTTGTGATTACACCTTGGTGTTCATGTTATAAAGTCCCTTTTCCCAAGTTATCACTGACACTGTTATTCACTCAGCTCATGAGGGACGCTCAGATATTGTGTCAGATGACCGAAGCTCTAACTTTTCCCTTTGAATAGACCTACACTTCGCCTTCTAGGACGGTATGGACACGCACGCCTACTCGAAGATAGCTGCGACGGAGAAAGAGTTAAAAACTGCGGAGGCTCTAAATGTTCCCGTAAGGCACAGGACGTCATGAGGGAGTATATCACATATGGCATCATTTTCCTCAGGGCGTCACCTTCCGCAAGGTCTATGGAATTTCCTGTTTTCATAAAGCTTAGGGGATCTCTTCCCTCAGGGGATTCTTTCCCATGCGGTCTGTCGGTAGGGCCTATGGAATTTTCCTCTAATCCCTATGGGGTCGTTTCCCTCATGGCGTCATGGGATCATTTCCTTTTAGAGTATCATCTCTATTTCCTTTTCCTTGAGCCTAGGGGATCAACTCCCGTAGGGGATATTCTCCCCGTAGCGTATTAGATTTCCGTTCTCATAGGCCCAAACGTTTCTCTTCTCTCCCTCGGGGGATATATTTCTCTTGTTCAAGTCTCTTCCCTTTCTTCTATTCCATAAGGATACTTATGCTTTATAGAAGTTCAAGTAGATCAGGTTCCTCCTGGGTCGTTGGCGGTGTGTCGATCTCTCGTAATGGCTTGAGGAATTCTAGGATTCGCTAGAGTAAAGCCTGTATAAATAGCTAGATGATCTTCAAGTTGAGGAAGGCAGTTGAATAAAACATTCAAATTGACTAATAGTCAGGCTCAACTGCACTCGATGTACGGGTGAAACAAAGTCTGTGCGTTTGTCTCAGTTGTCCGGTCCCTGCTCTGATTGGCCAGAATACCTTCCTGCAAAGCTGCCATGCCTGGTAAGTGTTCTTCTAGAGACATTGTTGACCAAGATATCAACATATTACTGAATGTCCCTTGTACTCTGTGTGCACGGACCAACCACGCGTCGTCGCGTCTTCCTCCCCGCATTGAATTTTGAGCTCCAACATTCAACACTCAGTATTCGTACCGCACCATGGAAGAGCAACCCGAAATTCCTGGCAGAGACTTCCACCATCCCTACAAACCGTATGAAATCCAAAATAGTTTTATGAATGCTTTATATGACTGTATTGAAGATGGATGCGTCGGTATTTTCGAATCCCCAACAGGTAAGCCGACGTGCATTATTCCAGCATCTTTCCAACTGATCTGTTAATGGGCCAACAGGAACTGTGAGTACTTACAACTTGTTAAAATAATCTTGGATCATGTCGCTGAACCTGAAAGGGAAAATCTTTGAGTTTGATTTGTGGCTCGTTGACTTGGCTACGGGATCACAAGAAGAAATCCTTCGAAGACCAGATCGAGGCTGATGTAAATGGTTAGTGGGTTATCTGGGGTTTCAAGCAGAATAATTTGTTGATCTACTCTCAGGGGATGATGATGAGCCCGCATGGATGATTGAACATGCAAGGGAGCAGAAACGCCAGGCGATAGTGCAAAAAAGGATCGACTTAGAAACCCGCCTAGCTAAAATTCGGGCTCGTGAAAAACGTCAAAAAGAGCTTTACGAGAATAGCGAGCCCCAATTCAAGAAACAGGTATGAGATGCCCGGACCGGTTTTTGTTCGTTCAGTCTGACATTAGCAGAAAGCAGATAGTGAACCGAGAGCCCCTGACGATGGTGGCGACACACAATTTCTCCTCGATGAATATGAGAGCGATGAAGAGCTTGTGGTAGATAATTCAGGCTTGTCGGAAGGCCTGTCAGCCGCAACACAAGGACTCATGAAGAAGTAATGTCTCTCGGTCAATGGTCCAGTGTCCTTCTGACGAGACTGCAGGCTTGGAATGGACTTGGGTAGGCTGGAAGAAGACACTGAGGTCGAAGATGAATTGAAGGTACGTTGATTTCGTCTCGATCACAGCCAGGAGTTCTTGCTAACAGTGCAAGATATTTTTCTGTTCGAGAACACATTCCCAACTCAAACAATTCGTGAACGAGCTGCGTCGTGTTAAAATCCCTCCTGCTCTTCCCTTTAAAATTCTGGCAAAGGGAGATGCATTGGTAGGGGTTGAGGGAGAGTTGAAGCATCTCTCACTAGGTTCGAGAAAGAACCTTTGCATCAATCCGAAGGTCTCTACTTGTGGATCTGCTAACTCCATCAATGAGAGATGCCTGGAGCTCCAAAAGCCCGGTACAAGGGAATTATCCTTCCCATAGAGAGACGCAGGCTGTTTACGTTTCCTATAGGCATACCAGCAGAGTCTAAATGCTCATATCTACCTACTAGGGAGACCGAAGCTCTAGTCAACAATTTTCGAGATCATGCTCTTGCCAAGATCAGAGACATTGAAGACCTCAGCGTCCTCGGCAAGAAGTTGGAAATATGTCCCTATTATGCAACTCGCCCTACTATAAAACCCAGTGAGGTGCATAACTCTTCTTAACCCTCGGATTGAAGTTGTGCTAACTGACCTGAAGATTGTCACACTCCCATATCCGCTACTACTACAAAGATCCGCTCGAGAGGCTCTGGATCTCTCCCTAAAAGGGCACGTTGTCATCATCGATGAAGCGCACAATCTCATGGATTCTATCACGAATTTACACTCGATCAGCGTCTCTTTGGTCCAGTTGAAGACTTCTAGAGCCCAACTAGGTGTCTATCTCCAGAAATTCCGGAATCGACTGAAGGGGAAGAATAGAGTATATATCGCTCAGACAATGCGATTACTCGACTCGCTAACCGCTTACATGCAAGAAAAAGCTTCAGGTGACCAAAAGGCTGAGGGAATAGTTAAGATAGGAGAGCTCATGGCTGGCAAAGGCGTTGATCAGATTAACCTTTATAAGTTGATGCGCTATCTCCAGGAGAGTAAGCTAGCAAGAAAAGTGGAGGGCTATGTGATTCATGCAGATCAACAAACAACTCAGGAACAAGAAAGAAAGCAGGTCAACAAAGTTCCCCATATCCCCGAGACGAAGAAACACGAGGCTACCACCCCAGTCTTGACACATATTCAAGGGTTTCTCCATGCTCTTACAAATCTTTCTGCCGAAGGTAGAATAGTCTTCAGCAAAACCGAAGATCACAATATCTTTTTAAAATATATGCTGCTTGATCCTACTCATCATTTCAGGGAGGTTGTGGAGGATGCTAGGGCGGTCATACTAGCTGGTGGGACCATGTCGCCGGTACTTCTTTCCGTCCTTATCAGGATGCTCATTGTCTGACAGGCTGAGCAGATGAGCGACTACAGTAACCACCTTTTCGCCTACATTCCTTCAGACCGCATCAGAACTCTGTCTTGCGGGCATGTGATCCCGCCCCAAAATCTTCTCGCCTGGCCTGTTTCTAAGGGATCAAATGGAGTAGACTTTGAGTTCACCTTCGAGAAGCGGAGTTCAGACGCAATGGTTAGCATCAAATCATTCATATACACCTTTCAATCCTAATACTTGGACAGATCGATGAACTCGGCCGTTCAATTTTGAATGTGTGCCTTGTCATTCCCGATGGTGTCGTTGTATTCTTTCCTAGCTACGCGTATCTCGAGGGAGTGATTCTGCACTGGCAGGGAACTACCATCTGGGAGCGGCTTTTGCAGCGCAAGCAGGTAAAGTGTGACAGACCCAGAAACCAAGCGCGTAAATCTAATGTACATCAAGATATTCCGAGAATCGAAGGAGAGCGCAAGCGCGGAACAGATGCTCCAGGGGTACTCCAAAGCTATTGATGGGGGCAAGGGTGGTCTACTCCTCTCCGTAATCGGAGGCAAGGTGTCTGAAGGCATTAATTTCTCCGATAAACTCGGGCGAGGTGTCATCGTGGTCGGCCTGCCCTTTCCGAATATCCATAGTGTAGAATGGAAGGCAAAACTAGAACATGTGGAGAAAACAGCATATGATCGGCAAAAGACGGCTGCGACTGACACGACTTCCGAAGGAGATTTGAGAGCACGAGCCAAGTCGGCTGGGAGAGAGTTCTACGAGAACGCGTGCATGCGAGCAGTCAATCAGAGCATTGGGCGGGCGATTAGACATCAGAATGACTACGCCGCTATTCTCCTCTTTGACAAGCGGTTTGAGAGTGAGCGGGTGAAGAGTAAGCTTCCGGGTTGGATTCAAAAAGGTCTGGTGAAAGAAGCTAGCCGCAAGCCGTTCAATGAAGTCATGGGGAGCCTCAGTGCGTTCTTCAGGACCAAGAGTCTTAAGTAGAAATGGCAGTCTCAATAGTAAATCATAACTGGCGAGAATCACTGAGAATATCTGGGTCCAAACCCGCACCCTCAATCTTAGAAACAGAGAACGTCAGTCTCAGAAGACTCCAAGACAGACAGGAAACAAATAACAATGGAACATAAAATAAAGGGTTAATTACCGAAGTACCACTACTTCTGATCTTATTTCCTAGGATACCATGAAAACCTTACTAATCTACCACGAATTCTACCTCCCGCCACCTCATTACGTATCATCCACCCACAGCATTTCAACAGCTCCTATAATTGTGCCCCTGTACTCCACAACACCCACAGATAGTCTGGCATCTGCTAGACTTCTCTTTACGGCGGTGCCGACGTTTCCTGAGCCACGCACCCGCTGAATTTGTCCGCCCTGCACCCAACAACTCAAAGTCCAAGCTAAGCTAGGTGAGAACTGGGAATCTATGCGCCTATATGTTGAAAAGCAGTGGGAAATCACCGAGTTTAGATATATGGTAGATTAGTAAAGTTTTCGTGGTATCCGAGTAAATAAGATGAGAAGTAGTGGTGTTTCAGTAATTGGCCTTAAAGTAAAATAAGATAAGATAAAATAGTTGATGTATAGGAGCTCCAACCGGGTGGGAATGATAGTAATATATTATATGAGCAGGTCACATCACCTCACATTCGATCAGGGAGTGTGTTCCGAGGACAAGGGGCAACCCCTGCAACAAATCATCCAAACCGTATCCCCGACGTTCACGGCCCACGATGAACCCCTCCAGGTCCATCGTCTTATGTACCCCATGCAAAGTAGAATATGGGTTTGAAGGAACGGCAGCAGAGAAGCGCGGTGAGTGGCAGCGCAGACACCCCACGAGTGCGATGCCTGTAATGCCTATAACAACGCATGGAAACACACAAACATTCACCCCCCTGATGCCGCGGCAGCAGCGGAAACAAGGATCGAGATTCCTTGCAGAGATCTTGCTCCTCTACGACGACCCTTCCAAGCGGACGTCAGTACATGATAAATCGGCAACCTTCGGGAAACGTAAAAATTCGATGATTTCCAGTATACTTGGTTAATTCCTTTTGCCAGTCCTCGGCACTGCTTAACTTCAATTGCTAGCAATACCGGATAGGGTATCAACAGATTGGAATACGTTGGTAATTAGGGTAGAGCGTGTTTTGAGATGCTTCACGCCCACAACGGGCAAGGAAGGAACGAAAAACTAAATTTGCCATAAGTCCATCAAGCAAATAGAATGAACGAGAGCCGCTTCGTAACAGTTGAGGTCTCATATCTCAGGTCACCGGTCCAATTCTAAGTACAGTAAGTCGCAGTGAAGAAAGGACAATAGAGAAAGTGAAAAAGAAAAATGAAAAGATCTCCATTGCGCCATGGGCGAACCGTGGCCAATGGCTGAGAGACGAGCCTTGACTTGGTCTGGTAATGTCCCCAAACTTCAGAGGCCAATCCGGATACTGTAACGATGTTGTGAAGACAAAGATATACAATGAAGTCTATGTTTTTCAAAGATCCGTGTCTGAATCAACTTGCATCATGTCTGTCATAACCCAGAATGGCAATGTTCCCATGATGTATTCGTCGGAATCCTCCTGTTCTACAGAATGTTCTGCAGAATTGTCCCCATCGACATCGTCGGCCTCAGCAATGTTCGGGTCCATATTCGCGTCTTCGGATATCGGAGAATTTCGAGTCCCAGGACCTCTTGATCCAACTCTTCTGCGCAGTCTTCTGGCACTGGAGCCGACATCATTAGCGTTCATGTCTGCCTCATCGTCTCCATCGGTCTCGCTGGCAACACTCTGGCTATAGGAGCGTTTGAAGCTCCATCGCTTCTTCCTCTGTCGATGCCTTCGACCTTGGTCCACGTGGTGCAAAGAGCAATTGAACCCGTCGCTGCCAGAACATAGACCTTGAAAGTCGCGGACTATCCCCGTTCGTTGCTCTAGTTCTTCCTGCCATGATGCGCTTTGATGCTTCGCGCTCGACTCTCCTTCGTCCTCGACCCAGTCTGAGTCTGCCTCTTCATAATGGTCCGGCCGCACTACTTCTATATCGCTATCGCCACTGGTGTCGCTATCCCGTAGTTCTTCTAGAGTAAAACTACTCTCTTCTATTAATATAGTGTGGCTATTTGTGTGTCTGCCTTTTCCTGTTTGTCGATCGTCCGAGGATTCAAACTCCTCCGGGCTCCTCATCGAGGATATCGACGACGGACTCGACGATTGTGGGGATAGACCCATCGTCTGTGCTTGTCCTATATGCTGAAACTGTGCACCTCTTCCAATAGGCCCACTATAATCCCCAACAGGTGGCTGGGCCGTTGGAAAAGACATTGTAAACTTGTGTGCCCCACTCGTGATAGGCGACATTGGAGGTCGGTATGGTGGCGTTTCGGGAGAGAATGAGGGCCGTATCTGGAAGGTAAAGTTGAACGAATCCGTCTCGCTAGAAGCCATGTCTGCTCAAGTCAAGCGTGCTGAGCACAGCACCGTCGATACTAGGATGTGTGTGCAAGGTGTGCACACTTTGTGTAAGAACTTCCCCGACCTATTAATCAAGGTACGAAGACCCGAGCGAAAGGTTCTGATGAGCGTAGAGGCATTGGAGTAAATCGAGCAATCATATTGGCAGGAAAGAATTGCTGATGGCCTCTTCAAATCAACGCGCCTGCTTGATTTCTTCCTCAGAAATATGCAGTCGTTGATTTCTCAAATACGAGAGTCAGTCCCCAGCAGAAATGCAGCGACAATTCGGGTAACAGTGACACGACATGTAGCTCGAATAGAAGTAACAATCTTGAGATGGGGGAAGCAAGAGTGACAAACAGGCGAATATACTTTAAGTACTCTTGCAAAACCTGATCTCTGACCGTTGGCGTAGTTGCTTTAACAGAGCTGGGAATCCTCACGTCCTTTAAGAATGCCAACGACGGTGATGGAATCCCTGTGGAGCACGGTTTCTGGTAGGAATCGGCGGTCCCACAAGTTCCCTTATGTTCCAATTCCAACAGTTAGAATTCATCTGTGACTGTCTCGCTGACGGATACAGGCTGCCAGTTGTCTCTTGGCTCGTTATTTATTGCCTTGCAGGCCTAGCCAGTCCAATAGAATGAAAGACTTAGTTAAGTCTTCCGTAGCATTTTTGGACAAATCCGCGAAGGCTGCATTGCATGGCATGAACATGGTTTTCTCGTGGGATAACAGGTCGTTGGTGGGGGCGTTTAACGTAGACTTGGAGGGGCTTGAAGTTGCTAGTGCCCCAGTATACGCATAGGCTGGGAATAACACAGTATGCAATACGCACAATCCGCCCTATGTGTCCAAACCCATCTGAAGGCAAATGAATGATTGAAGTTCTTTACGACCATTTACCTCTGCCTAGGTGTAGGTTTAATTTCATAGCCGCTTCTTTTATTCCTTTTATACTGGCCCCGAAGTTTCAGTGGTCTGCAATTGAACTTGCATCAAAGCTTCATGCTGTAACCCTGAATCTCCTTGATTCTATTCAAGATGCAGTCCTCACCAACTATGTTAACCAAGGTACTTCGCCTCCCATGATTCTTCCTGATGAGAAGCTGCTAATGTTTTGAGAAGTTCGAATCCAAATCGTCAAGAGCAAAAGGGATAGCATTTCATCCAAAAAGGTCAGCATCACCTATCGGCGTTCGCGATCAAGGTTAACTTTATGCAGACCATGGATTCTTGTGTCTCTCCATTCCTCTACGATTCAGCTATGGGATTACCGAATGGGCACCCTGATCGACCGTTTCGAAGAGCATGACGGCCCTGTTCGCGGCATCGATTTTCATAAAACGCAGCCACTCTTCGTGTCTGGGGGTGACGATTATAAGATTAAGGTGTGGTCGTATCAGACTCGGAGGTGTCTCTTCACGCTCAACGGACATCTGGACTATGTGCGGACAGTGGCTTTTCACCACGAGCTGCCGTGGATTGTGTCAAGCTCAGACGATCAGACAATCCGCATTTGGAACTGGCAAAATAGGTCTTTGAGTATGTAATCTGTACCAGTTTTGGCGAGTTTGGACAAGAACGGTCCTAATCTGGCTTGTAGTATGCACCATGACTGGACACAATCATTATACTATGTGCGCTCAATTCCATCCCAAGGAGGACCTCATTGTATCAGCGTCGTTAGACCAGTCCGTGAGAGTCTGGGACATATCCGGATTGCGCAAGAAGCACTCAGCTCCAACATCAATAACATTCGAGGATCAGATCGCTCGAGCAAATCCGAATCAGGCGGATATGTTTGGCAACACCGATGCCGTGGTAAAATTTGTTCTAGAGGGTCACGATAGAGGCGTCAATTGGGTTGCGTTTCATCCTACCCTTCCACTGATAGTCTCAGCTGGAGACGATCGGCTTGTGAAGCTATGGAGGATGAGTGGTACGTTTATAGTAATTGAAGAGGAGTGGAAATAGAAGTGCTGATGTTCGTCTACTAGATACGAAAGCATGGGAAGTGGATACCTGCCGAGGTCATTTCCAGAATGCGTCGGCCTGCCTTTTTCACCCACATCAAGATCTCATCCTTTCCGTCGGAGAGGACAAGACAATTCGGGTTTGGGACCTGAACAAACGGACGGCAGTACAGTCTTTCAAGAGAGAGAATGATCGATTCTGGGTCATTGCCGCGCATCCTGAGATTAACCTCTTTGCTGCTGGTCACGACAATGGTGTCATGGTTTTTAAGTTGGAGCGAGAACGGCCGGCTTCTGCTGTGTACCAAAATCAACTTTTCTTCATCAGTAAAGAGAAGCATGTACGGTGTTACGACTTTCAGAAGAATCTGGAATCCCCATCGATGTTATCCTTGAAGAAGCTCGGAAGCCCTTGGGTCCCACTGCGCACACTGTCCTACAATCCAGCCGAGCGAGCCATTCTTATCACCTCACCAGCAGATAGTGGCTCTTACGAACTCATCAGTCTTCCTCGAGATGCATCCGGAGCTGTCGAACCTACAGACATGAAACGGGGACAAGGGAGCTCAGCAATATTCGTAGCTCGTAATCGTTTTGCAGTCTTCAATCCAGCAATTCAGCAAATTGACATCAAAGACTTATCTAACTCTACAACGAAAACCATCAAACCTCCGCCGGGCACAGTCGACATCTACTTCGGTGGAACTGGGTGCCTTCTTCTCATCACACCCACTTCTGTCATCCTCTATGATATACAACAGAAGAAGAATATCGCGGAACTGGCCGTCAATGGCGTTAAATACGTTGTTTGGTCCAATGACGGACTGTACGCTGCTCTACTCAGTAAGCATAACGTGGTGATCGTTACAAAGGCATTGGAATATGTCAGTACGCTGCACGAAACCATTCGAATCAAGAGCGCCACATGGGACGACGCCGGGGTCTTGCTCTATTCGACGCTAAATCATATCAAGTACACTCTTCTCAATGGGTAAATTGGTCCCTTGGCCTAGCGCTTGCGAATAGACTGACTCTGAATATAGCGACAACGGCATCGTCCGAACACTGGACCAAACTGTATACCTTGTCAGGGTTAAAGCGCGGAGCGTCTATTGTTTGGACCGATCCGCGAAACCGAAGGTGCTTACTATAGATCCAACCGAATACCGATTCAAGCTTGCATTGGTGAAGCGAAATTATGAGGAAATGCTCCAAATAATCAAGACCTCAAGTCTTGTTGGACAAAGCATCATCTCGTACTTACAGAAGAAGGGCTATCCCGAGATTGCTCTTCAATTCGTACAGGACCCCCAGACGAGATTCGAACTCGCGATTGAATGTGGCAACCTCGATGTAGCTGTGGATATGGCAAAGCAGCTTGACCGACCAAAGTTGTGGGCCCGACTGGGCACCGAAGCACTTGCTCAGGGGAATCACCAGACCGTGGAGATGTCATATCAAAAGCTGCGAAATTTTGATAAGCTGTCCTTCTTATACCTTGCGACTGGTGACCAGGAGAAACTTGCGAGGATGACCAAGATAGCCGAGCACCGGGGTGATTTTACTGCTCGCTTTCAAAATTCCTTATACCTTGGGGACGTTGAGGACCGAATTCAGATGTTCAAAGAGATCGACTTGTGTAAGTTGCAGCCTCCATGTAACGGATCTATTTTGGCACTAAGTTTATGTAGATCCTCTTGCATATTTGACGGCTAAATCGAATGGCCTGACCGAGGAGTGTGAGGCTATCCTAGAAGCGAGCGGTTTCACAGAGGAACAAGTTACCGTCCCTTCCCCGGGAACACCTCTGCAGCCACCAAAGCCTATTGTTCCTACGTTCCAATCGAACTGGCCAGTTAAAGCTGCTTCGCACTCTTTCTTTGAGAAAGCATTGCTTGGTCAGGTTGAAGGCTTGCCTCTCGAGGATGGTATCGATCCTACTTCTGATGGCCTGGGGTTGGGGGAGATTTCTGAGGGCGATGGCGTTGGTGGCAAACGCAATGGTCGCCTTGAAGTAGATGAAGAGGAAGAAGTCGCCGGCTGGGACATGGGCGATGATATAAACGTAGAAGCTGAGAGTGGTTTCGTCAATGTTGAAAGTGTTGATGCCGGATCTGGAAGCAGTGAGGCAGAGTTGTGGGCTCGTAACTCCCCGCTTGCTGCAGATCATGTTGCTGGGGGCTCTTTCGATACCGCAATGCAACTTCTGAACCGTCAAGTTGGAGCTGTCAACTTCGAGCCTCTGAAATCCCGATTTCTGGAAATATATCAAGCTTCCAAGACTTATCTGCCAGCTAGTGCGGGACTTCCTCCATTAGTCAATTATGTACGAAGAACTGTGGACGAGACGGATTCCAGGAAGATTCTGCCGATTATTCCAAGAGACTTGGAGTCTGTTGCATCAGGGGACCTCCAAGCAGGATACTCAGCAATGAGGCAAAACAACCTTGAAGAGGGCGTGAAGATCTTCAAGAGGATCTTGCATACACTCCTCGTAAACGCAGTCTCTACAAAACAGGAGTTTGAAGAGGTAAATGGGACTATCCCTTATCTCCCCTACCAGTACTGACGGTATTCTAGGTAAAGAAAATCGTCTCAACAGCCTCAGAGTATATAATAGCCATGTCTATTGAACTCGAGCGGCGTTCGTTAGGTAACGACCCGGCAAATCTAAAACGGGTTCTCGAGCTTTCAGCATACTTCACAATACCAAAACTCGAACTTGCCCATCGGCAGCTAGCCCTGATTTCTGCCATGAATTTAGCTTATAAGAACAAGAACTTGGCTTCAGCTTTGAGTTTTGCAAACCGAATACTGGCGAATGGGGGATCGTCCAAGATGCTGGAAAATGTAAGTATAGATGCGGCTTCTGCATAGAGCAGATGGATACAAGTGCTAACCGATTTCGACAAGGCCCGAAAAATTAAAGCGACATGTGAACGACATCCCCACGATACAATTGACATCGAATTTGACCAGTTTGCTGAGTTCGACATCTGTGCTGCATCTCACACTCCCATTTATCGTGGGTCAAAAGTTGAGTCATGTCCCTATACTGGCGCGTTGTATCACGCAAAGTATAAGGGGACTGTTTGCAAAGTATGCGAAGTTACGGAGGTTGGAGCACCTGCAAGTGGGTTTAGATTGCTTGGCTCGTAGACTTGGGATGGGGTTCTTGCTGCATAAAATTATCTTTAAGAGTGGCGCTTAAATCTGCACTGCTGATCATATAGCATTGTGGTTCTGCTTGAGAGATTGTTTTGATCTATTGAAGTAGCTTTTGAACGTGATGACCACAACACTTCTCATCATGCTGTTGTACGGAGCATGGACTCATCTACGTGACAGTCCCTATGTGGTTTAGGAGACGATCGTTACCGAATAGCCGCGCGTATGTTCTCCCTATTCTTGTAGAATAGTAGGCGACTTCACTGCATACCAAGCGCGTCTGAAATGTGGCCAGAGTGTAATGATACTTATATGGAGTTTTCTTCGGAGAACACAAGCAAACTCACACGATTCAGTGCTGGCTAACTGAGCTATATCCCTCTCTGTACATGCCCATTCCGTTTTACTGGCTATTGAAAAAATCCCCCATTGTCATTAGCTGAAGAGAACTCCACCTCTCCTTCGTACTATTAATCTTTGAAGAATGTGCTGGGATAGATGACACACTCCAGGAACATCAAACCTCTTCGCATTTCAAGATGAGGGTGTCAGTCTCGCCGTGGGGACTCACAGGAACTCTCATTTTTATAACTTCATTGCTGGTACAGCGCAACTCTGCCACACCAGCGGTCAATGTGGAGTTGAAAGCCTCATTCAACTCACCACCATATCTACTCGAGCTCTTGTTTGTATACCTACCACTAAATCAATTCCGTTCAGCACCCGCACCTCTAAATTAGGAGCTAACTCTGTCCAGAGAAACTGCCGCAGAAGAAAACGAGACATCCTATTTTCCACTACTCGACCGAATCGCCGAGGGATATTTCTCGAGGGCAGAGACGGATGAAGACCTATACAGAGCTTTCCTACAGCTACTACAAGATGACCGGCACATTACCGATGCCGAGACTCTATCGTCATTCCAATTTTCCCTATCTATTCATTCAGCGGCTCCGCGCATAGAAGCGCATTATCAGTTCTACAGTACCTCAGTGGTGCCATCTCTAGGCGCTGGGTATGACCCCGAGTGCCCAGTTTGGCATCAGATTCACGGGTTGCAACATTGCAAAACTGGTATTCCGTATGCTCCAGACACCTCGAGGAGAAATACGTATGTCCTGAAATTTGCCGAGTTGTTCAAGGAACTGACATACTTTTCAGGGTTCATACATTGCCATTTGACCGCATACTTGGAAATCCATCGCTTGAGTTGCAGGAAGCACCCGTGATACTATATGGAGATATTAACGCGCCGAGCTTCGGCGAAATATACATGAACATGGTTCACAAAGCGAAAGAGGGCTCTATCAATTATCGGGTTCGCTACAGACCCTCAATTACGTCCAGCAATCATCGCTTGGCGATTGCTGGATATGGTGTAGAACTGGCCCTAAAGAGAACTGATTATATTGTTATCGATGATCGAGATGCAGAGAAGTTTGAAAAGGAAAACACGGCCTCAACGAATATGGAAGCTGGTTTCGACGAAGAAGATATTGCGGACCTTAAGCCTCTATCGATGACAGAGCTTGCAAAGCTCGGATTAAAAGCTTCAAGCTTTGTGTTGAGCAGTGATGATCCATTCGGGGCTTTGACTAGGCTCGTGCAAGACTTCCCGAAGCATTCATCTGCGATTTCTACGCATAACATTTCGCAAAACTTTCTTACTGAGCTTACTGGAAATCGAGATCTCCAATTGCCAGGAGGTTTCAATGCCCTCTGGATCAATGGTGTCCAATTGGATAGCCGCCAGATTGACGCTTTTGCTTTATTGGAACATCTCAGACATGAGAGAAAACTTGTCAACGCATTGAAGGATGTGGGTCTTTCCGGAATAGAGTCCGTGAAGCTCCTTTCACATCAAGTCGTTGCTGAGTCAAAGCTGGATGACCAACCGCAAAGATATAATTTCAGGGACAAAATTGAAGGTGGCAACGTGATCATATGGCTAAATGACATTGAGAAGGACAAGCGATACAAGGATTGGTCTAGCAGCCTTGCAGGAGTAGGTGAATTCTGTCTATTTGCAAATCAAAGTTTGTTAACGTAGGTCAGCTTCTGCAACGAACTTACCCAGGACAACTGCCTCCAGTTAAGCGGGATATCCACAACTTAATTGTACCTCTAGATTTCGCAGATCCCGCCGACGTAGAGTTGATTGTGGAGTCGCTGCAAACTTTCGTTCAACGCAAGATACCTGTGCGTTTCGGACTGGTGCCTTTATTAGGGTCAGAGGCTTCGAAACAGCAAGCTAAGGTTGTGTACCACCTGCTGGATACTTACGGACTTTCCGCGGTTCTCGCTCATTTTGAGGCTGTATGTTCTCCTATATATATTGATATAGGTCATTCATTAATTCTCTACAGTCATTGGTAGGAAAGAAACTTCCGCTCCCTGACAAATCAAACTTTGCATCCACTGTCAAGGACCGAAAGTTACGGAAAGGCGGCACTGCATTGACCTTGAGTCATGTCCTTCTCTCGGAAGATATAGATGAAAGGCTCAGCAGAGCTCAGAAGTATACTAGTAGATTAGGCGCAGATAGCAAAGTACCTCTGTCTTTCATCAACGGAGTAGCTTTACCAAGAAACGAGGTGAGTAAGCAAAAGAAAAGGGGGGGAGGCAGGAAAGCTAATGAGATCAGGAATGGCTTTCAGGAATGACCACAAGAGTCAGCCTCGATCATCGGGCTATACAGCGCGGAGTGAGTATTATATGTCTCATAAAACCAGTAGTACTACTAATAAATGGGTAGGTCTTCGAGAACTTGTTTGAGGAAGATGCCTGGATTCCAAGCTACTTTCTCTCTCAGTCTGCGGTGCGGAGAAACACCTTGATCATTCCTGAAGACGAAAGCAGTGTACAAATACTCGACATGGGAAAGAGTTTTGCAGGAAACAGGGAAATTTACCTGAACCTTCCGAAGGTCACCGTCGGTCCTGGATCTGTAAAGGAGAACTGGGTTCATATGATTGTCATTGATGACTTTGATTCGAAACAAGGTCACCAACTTCTACATGAAGCAATTCAAGCCCGAAAGGAAGATATTGATATTGAACTTGTGCTCCTGCATAACCCCCAGGTTTCGAGAAATACGCCAGCATTGTCTACAGTTTTACATGGGTTATTTGATACTCCCACCAAACTCGAGGAGCTTTTGAAGGTTACACCCTCGTCGCTTTCCCAGCAGGAGGAGCCTGTTGATCGTTCGGAATTCTGGAATTCGGCACAGACCCTTGTTAAGGACCTCGGGTTTAATGCCGGCGAAAGAGGACTTATCGTGAATGGCAGACCTATGGGGCCGATACCTGAGTCTGAGGATTTCAGCAAGGTTGACTTTGAGCAGTTACTTGAATATGAGCGCGCTAAGCGCTCCAGACCTGCGTTCGCAGCTACTTCCGCACTCGGAATCTCAGACAAGCTTGATTGCCCACTGACCGCGGCTAGACTGTCTTCTCTAGTGGCGCTATCGAGTGTGTCAGACGTTCCCGAGGGTATATTTGAAGGACCGTCGACCCTGCGGACTACGGTTTTCGATCAGTGGAATGATACATACACAACAATCCAGACAGGTGATCCAGACACTGCGATAATCCAAATTGTCGCGGTTGTTGACCCGGCCAGCGAGGTGGCACAACGCTGGATCCCAATTCTGAAGGTCTTATCAGATTTAAATGGTGTTTACCTTAAGCTATATCTAAATCCTCGGGATATTTTAGAGGAATTACCTATCAAGCGGTTTTACAGGTATGTTCTGGATGTTAAGCCGACTTTTGAGAGAAATGGGTCCCTTGTTAGGCCACAAGCTCGTTTCACAGGTATCCCTGGAGAGGCGCTGGTAACGGTCGGTTTGGATGTTCCTCCTTCGTGGCTTGTCGCTCCAAAAGAATGCGTATACGACCTTGATAACATCAAGCTCAACACTCTTAAAGACCGGCTGCGTGGATCTAGTGTTGACGCAGTTTATGAACTAGAGCATATTCTCATCGAGGGTCATTCTCGAGATGTCACCACAGGGCAAGCTCCGCGCGGAGCTCAACTTGTGCTGGGGACGGAGAAAACCCCTCATTTTGCTGATACTATTGTCATGGCAAATTTAGGATACTTTCAGTTCAAGGCTAATCCTGGGTTCTGGAAAATTAACCTCGAAAACGGTGCCAGCCAGAAAATTTTCAACATTGACAGCGCGGGAACAAAAGGGTACAGGCCTAAGTCAGGAGATGAAAGCCCTGAGGTCGGGCTTATGAGCTTTAAAGGAACGACATTATTCCCGCGATTATCTCGGAAACCTGGCCTAGAGACTGCTGATGTCCTGGAAGAAATTAAACCAAAGTCCGGATCTGTGATGGACTATTTATCAAAAGGGCTCAGATTTGCGGAGGATGTGCTGTCCAGTGTCGGCTTAGCCAAAAGCAGGCAACACGCAGACATAAACATCTTCTCCGTTGCCAGCGGCCACCTTTACGAACGGATGCTGAATATTATGATGGTTAGTGTGATGAGACACACAAAACACACAGTCAAGTTCTGGTTTATCGAGCAATTTTTGTCGCCATCATTCAAGGTTAGTTATCTCTTTCATTCTTACAGGGGGGTTCATCTAACTTTAGGTAGAACTTCATTGCAGTAATGGCGGAACAGTATGGATTTGATTATGAAATGGTCACTTATAAGTGGCCCCACTGGCTTCGTGGCCAAAAAGAAAAGCAGAGAGAAATATGGGGTTACAAAATACTGTTCCTGGACGTCCTCTTTCCACTATCGCTTGACAAGGTTATCTTTGTCGATGCTGATCAGATCGTCCGCACTGACATGTATGAACTCGTTTCTCTGGATCTCGATGGCGCTCCCTATGGGTTCACTCCGATGTGTGACTCACGAATAGAGATGGAAGGTTTCCGCTTTTGGAAGCAGGGCTATTGGAAGAACTACTTGCGAGGACTTCCCTATCACATATCTGCGCTCTATGTGGTAGACCTGAAACGGTTCCGCCAGATGGCAGCCGGCGATCGACTTCGTCAACAGTATCACACGCTGTCCGCAGACCCGAATAGTCTGAGTAACTTGGACCAGGATCTTCCGAACCACATGCAAACGCTATTACCGATATATAGCCTCCCGCAGAACTGGCTATGGTGCGAGACGTGGTGTAGCGACGAAAGCTTGAGGGACGCGAAGACCATCGACCTTTGCAATAACCCCATGACAAAGGAGCCAAAACTCGAAAGGGCTCGAAGGCAAGTGCCAGAGTGGAATGAATACGACAATGAGATTGCTGCATTAGCGAAGCGGCGGAAGGAGGGAATTAATGGTGCAGCATCAGTTGGACAGGAGTCTCCACCCCGTATATCAGCGAGAAACCCCAAGTCGAGGGCTCATGAGGAGAGCAATGGCCAGGAAAGGGACGAACTATAGAAGCGCTTCATACAAGTTTCCTTTGGCCCCCCCCCCCCCCCCCCCCCC
>JAJDMY020000977.1:0-71744 GCA_022345705.2 Sabuloglossum arenarium
CTAGTTAGAACCAGCTGCAGGTAGGAACTGCCTTAATAGCCACTGGTTATTGCTGAAAGGTATAGGCCTCCCAGCTGAGTACTAGTTAAAAATCGAGTTTTGGAAGCTAGGCTTCTCAGAGGGTTTCTAGTTAGATTTTTTCAACATTGCCACTTTCACCAATTGATTTGCCATTGATTTACCAGTTTGACTGGTAAACGTCATCACTACCATGTTCCAGAACTTTGATAACAGTCGTTTGTAGGAACTTCAATTCTTAACACAGAGTCGAACCAGTATAAGGTTATCCGCTGCCATATATCAGGTTCAACAGTTAGATATATAGGTAGGCTGTGGATTGACCAGATCCGTAGATGAAGAAACAGATTGAGTTTTAAGCATTCCAATTTCCTTTTCGTAGTTTCACTTCAGAATCAACTTAGATCTACTATGAAGTATCCATTACTTACTGATATCGAGTACAGATTAAGATCTTGTTAATTGCTTTCGAAGGATTATATAGGTAGGGTTGAACGTTATGGTATATAGATATGAAAATGACTATGGATAGACTATGGAACGACATTGATTATCAGCCTCAAAGAGTTTCATAAGCATCAATTACAGCTGCTCAAGACAATGCCTATATAAACATATATTATTTTGAACCATACTTAAGATTTTTCGCTTTACCAGAAATAGTGATCACATGATGCAATTTCTGGCTAAAAGTATAAGTATTTCCAAGTGCTGAACTTCTCTACTAGTCCAAGTTGGCACCTCTAAGCATAGCCTTTATTAATAAGCTATGCTCTATGCTCTTAAAGCCTAATCCCTAAGCTCTTAGAGCCTAAGTCCTAGGCTGTTAATGCCCAAGTACTAGGCTCTTAAAGCCTAAGTCCTAGGCTATTAAAGCCTAAATCCTCGGCTCTTAAATCCTAAAAACCTCCGCTGACCCCCTAAACCCAACCGGGTAGGTGGGGTCATAAGCGGGCGTCCTCTTACATACCCACCGGGATGCGTTCGGGTTAAATTAAAATTTTAATAAAAAATTGTCGCTTTCCCATTCACCCGCAAAGCCACCATCCACTTCTCTCGCTCGCTCGCTGCGCTCCACCCCAGTCGGTCGGGATTCGAGCGACGCCTCAAGTCCTTGTCTCTACATATTTTCTCATATAAAGAGAATATATACTCTACTTATTTACGCCATTTGGGGGTTTCATTGGGCCGCGGACCTCCAGGGCAATCGAATTCGACTCCCCGAAGTTGATGTTGCTTGGCGACAGGCCGGGAAAAGCTATTTCTTGATTCCAGAAGGTTTGAGAAAATGTACAAGTTATATTTGATCTATCTATCTATCTCTCAGATTTGAGACATGCTATCTTAAGGAGAAGGAAGGGGTTTCTAGGGATATGTTTTGAAAACATTGTATTGCACTCAGTAGACTGGAGAGAAACTCGTCAGCGCTCACTCGATAATTTTTAAACGCTGGTATGAAGTATGGAGAAGACCTACCTTCGAGCACATATCTCAGCTCCTCCTTCAGCCTTTCAATCTCTTTCTTCGAATCCACCTTCTTCCCTTGCATCCTCGCGTCCATAGAAATAGCCTCCTGAAGGACTGCAGTGACATCCGGAACCGGCCACGTCGGACCGCAGAGATAAAACGCGCCTTCTTCCTTGATATAGGCTTGGATAACATCACTCAAGCTCTGCCGCATGCGGTCCTGGATGTAGATCTTCTGGGGCTGATCGCGAGAGAATGCGCGACCTAGAAGGGTGATGACACCAGCATCCTGGTATGCTTCCCACTCTTCACCGTAGAGGTATTCTTCGCGCTGGTGTCGAGATCCCATGTAGAGCAAGACGGATCCGATTTCGATGCCTTGAAGCTTCTGCCAGGCGCGGTGCTGAACAAAAGCACGGAATGGTGCAAGGCCAGTGCCGAGACCCGCCATGATAAGAGGCTGAGTAGATTTGGCTGGAAGTTTCATCACACTAGGTTTGACGCTGACAGTAACAGGAGCACCTATCCGCAATTTACTGAGATATCTCGTGCACTGACCAAAGCGATCTCTACCTTTGGGATCAACCCATCCCACGACAACGACCAGAAGGGCGACGCTATTTGGAGTGACCTTTTGGCATGACGCAATCGAGTACTCTCGTCTCTTCATGGGACTCACGATCTTGACAATATCGTGGAAAGACGGGTGGGCAGAAGGGAACTCCAATAGGACATCGGCGAAGGTGATCGTATCTACTTCTGCTCTTCGCTTGAATTCCGTCGCGCCCTCGGGACCGCCCAGAGCTAGAAGCTCCTTCCTCTCATTCTCGTCATCGGCAAATTCAGCCAATGCCTCATAGAACCTCTTTGGCGGACGACCAAAGATGTCGATGTTCTGCATCAGTGCTTGGTAGACTGTTCTCAACTCCGAAACGTCAGGGTCGTCGCGAGAGGGGACCTCAACGATGCCCTCAGGCTCTAGTCCGTAGAACCCCATGAACTGCCTGACATCATGCTCATCGTTCTCCCCGTGGACCCCTAAAGCTTCTCCGATTTCGTAGGCCAAGCCAGACTTTCCGAGATCGAATTCAATATGAAAGATATCCCGATCGTATGCGAGCGGTGTTAGTCTCCTATTCTCCTTTACATGAACAGTCCATGTCTTTACAGATAGGTCGGGTCGTAGTGGAGTCCTAGTGCCATAAGCTTCCTTGAACGCAAGCGACTTCGCAACAGCTTCCCATGATCTTAGAGATGACTGGGGCTCTGTCTCTACCTTTTGGAAAGACGAGAAGCTGGTGGTATTGATCTTGGTGGGCAATGAGGGTATGTCGACATCCGGCTCTACCATCGCCCAAGCATTCGGGACTTCAAATTTCCGAACAGCCTTCTCCAATTCACATAGGATATCCTGTAATCGAAGATTGTCGTGGAGGGACGATGATTTATCTACTCCGGACGTAAGGAGAAGATCCTTCCTCGCCAGCTTTAGAAAAGCCAATTCCGTCAAAAGAACCTCGGCATCATTTCTCTTTTCTACGGAAGCTGAAGCCTGAGGATCAACGATGAAAAGCTGTATGTTCTTTGCCACCAGTCCCTTCTTGAAGCCAACAGGAAGAGTTTTCTCTAAGTCCTCATCTCTTACTCCTGGAAGGCTGGCCAGTAACGTACCTCCTTCTCTGATGCTCGCTAGGACGTCAATATTGTTTAAAAGCTTCTGTTCTCCCAAGAAGACAAGATCGGCCTCTCTAATTGAATACGGCATTTCGATTACCTTTCTCGAGCTCCGGATATCAGTTCGCAGCACGCCACCTTGGACGAGGTTGTCATGCTCAGATATGACTGTGACATTGCTTGCGGAGTCAATTGAAAGTAGCTTGGCGATGGCAACAGGAGCATTGACTGAGCATGAATCGGTAACGTTCCAGAAAGTGTACTGCCGGACAGCGGCAGCGTTCGGAACTTCAAAATCGTCGTCTTGGGCCTCAAATAGTCTGATCATGTCACCATTCATCTTCCCTCTCAAGTGATGGAACATGCTAGCGAAAGCTCCTGGGGTCCAGACATGATTCCGAGGATACTTGATGTCAATTACGGAGGGAAGAGTCGCCCACGTGTCCAAAAAGGTAACAGCAGCGAGTACGTCGTTATATAGACTGGAAGTAATGCTGCTATCGGACATGGCGTGCTGATCATGTACCTGCCCGAGCACAGCAATTCTCTCAACGGATTTGGGTATTGAATCTATGAAATCTTCTTCTAGGAAGGGTCGATATAGCCTCACGTTCAGAACGCCAACTTTAGCATTGGCTTTGGTGAGCGCGGAGGCGACTTGCGAAGCCAGAGTAGACTCGACGGTGCCAAAAGTCACCAATATTGTATCAGGACTGCGGTGGCCCTCGTATTCGAAAGGTTTATAAGCCGTTCCCAACTCGCCATTGAATGCCCTCAGCAAACGACACACCCTCCCCTCCAAGTCCAAATGCTTCTTCCCTGGCCCGGACATTTCAGCCAATATTGACTCGTAAGCAAGATGAAGATCACTCTGGTCCATGACATCGACAACCCTCGTTGTCTCCCGTCCCACATTGACTCCATCGTAGATGTGTATAGTTGGAAGGACACTCGCAAGTAATGTCGAGAACAAGGCCATGTGCTGTGCTTCGTATGCAGAGAAGCTAGATACCAGACCGAAACCAAGTTCCTCAGCAAGAGAAATGGCCGAGGAATAATCTGTCACCAGACCGTTGGGAGAGCCTGGAGCGTAATCAATGGCAGCTATATGCGCCACAAGCGGACTTGCTATCGAGTAAAGCAGAGACAATTGATCTAGAGAAGAGCGGAGGTGCTGCAGACTCAACGAGGATGCAAGAATCGACTGGGGTACATGGCGTTTCTTGAGATCAAAATCCTTCGAGAAGATGTAGCCCAGCGCAATAGAAGCAGCCCCGGTGCGGGTCTGCATCGGCGAGACCTGCGTGGTATAGCCATAGACATTCGGAGACTCATCGGAGCACCAATTCTTTACGGCGACATCCAAGTCAAAGGTCTCGGGTGAATAGGTGAAGAGCTTGTGAGATAGCGCATAAGCTACTTGTTGAATCACGGTCTGCGCCGTCAGATACATTGACCCCTTGATCGATGAGAGGGGGATCTCTTGTCCAAACGGCAGGGTGGAAGACGGTTCACCGAACTGCTTGAATGCGTCATCGTGAGTACCGACGACTGCAGAGCTCGAGGAATCAGGAGCGGGTAGATGCATCTGCAGTTTTGCAAGTAGCTGTAGAAGCGTGTGGAGGATGAGTGTGAGGATGAGTGTGAGGATGAGTGTGAGGATGAGTGTGAGGATGAGTGTGAGGATGGGTGTGGAAGAGAAAGATTTGAGGACAACAAAAGACGGTGATGCAGAGTGCAAGTGAAAGTTGAACTGAGGAAAACGCAGGTTGACCAGACGCCCAAAAGAAAAGCCGACGCTTAGCTGATCGAGGCAAAGAAAAGGCCAGGGTGGCCGGAGGAAGACCGGGCCAGAACATTGTGTGTAGCAGAATTACCAATTTCCAACTGCCTTTGATTTTTGGAAAGAATTTGGGGATGTCAGGGCGATGGCGTGATTTTGCCAAGATAAGTCGTTTGTTCCGAGGCAAAACACGTGGGGGAATGTGGGGGAGCGTGGGGGAACATGGGTCTCTGCCTCTCTGCCTCTCTGCCTTTCTGCCTCTCTTCCTACTCCGTCCGTCCGCATAGAGTAAGGGACCGGTTGGGTTCAATTGGGTCGGAACGGTAGCCTTGGTCTCCACGATGGTGTCGACGCGCTGCACACCGATTCCATGCGTGCCTGACCCACCCTCCATGACGCCATCACTAAATTTCAACTTTAAACACCAGTGTCAGATATCTGTCTGTGACAGGGATCCCGTTGTATTTTACAGCCATTACATGTGTACGAATATTTCAACCGTTGCGCCCAATCCTGGAATTGTATCCTGGGCTCTACTTAAGGATCCTTGGGGCGCCAGATGTATCGCAAATTGAGAGTCACTCGATAACTTCAAGAGCGTCCCATATTTGCCTGTGCCGTTCCAACGTCTCATTCGATGGTTTCTTTTTCTGAATTTTAGAAGATTCAAGGCCATCGATCGAGGAAGCCAATTCAGCCAACATGGTTTCCACCTTCTCCTTCATCCGCTTGATCCCCGCCGTCTCCGCCCTGCTGCGCTCCAGCTGCTCCTCCATCATCAAGATGAGTGTTTCCCTCGCTTGGTGTGGACGATATTCGTTCAGGAGGTGGTGTGTGTTGATGAAGATTTTCCTGAGATCTTCAATCTTCCGTCCATACTGCAGAGACGGTTAGGGATCTGGCGTCTGATTCTGGAGATTGGAGCCCAAACCTGCTCCGGCGAGACAGCAAGCACCCCCACAAGTTCCATGAAATTCAGCAGCAGACTCTCAGCCATCTTGCGTAGGGTCACAGCCCTGTCGAGGGTCCATTCGGACGGTGTGCCATCTGGCTCATCCGCCGATGGCGAACGTGGGCACGATGGGTAGAGTTGTTCGATGCCTTGATCTTCGAGTGAGGGCAGTCTATCTGCAATCTGAAAAATAGGAAAATGACATTAGTGACAGTCAATTCTATAGAGGTCCAATAATTATAGCATACATCGTATTGATCGCCAAAGCTCCGATACCGACCGTCAGCAGGTGGCGCTGGTGGTACTAAATACCGTAGCTCCTCTGGGAGGTTTTCCTCGCTCGCTGAGCCGCGGTCGCCCGCACCTTGTGTCTTCCCCCGCTGAAGTTCTTTTAGTCGCGATAGGTTTTCGGCCGTGAAATGCTTGAAGAACGGTGGAGGTGCTGGAAAAGCAGCAGAGTGTGTGTGCCCCTGTTGAGGGTCTGCCATTTCGTGGAGGAAGACGGAATTGATCAGAGAGCTCGGTGGTGATTCCTCCATTCCATTTAGGCGGGAGAGGCTTGCATTGTTCCCAGACAAGTTAGCTTACCCGAACTGCACGCGCGAGCTAGCACGATCTAGAGTATTGCTCCGCAACGAATCTTGTCCCAGTCTTTGCTCTCTAAATTTGAAATTATGGATTTCTGAAGACTTTCCCGGCAGACACCAGCAACATCCTGGCATTCTGCGGATATTCTGTCAGGGAATTCTTCTACGGGATGCTCTTCCATGCAAATGATGCATTCCCTTACCATCTCCTTAGGCTGTATCTCTATTTGTAAGGTGGCTGAAATTGATCATCGATGAAGAGTCTAATCCTGCTCCAGGAATCAATCTGTAGCTCTGCCGCCAATCTTTTCCTAAGGTCTCCGACGGGCAATTGGACCGCATTCACTTTATCGAGTGGCATCTCTAGGCGGAAATGGTCCCTTTGCTCAAAAGAGAATGCCTCATCGTCCGATTCCGGCTTTCGGTCCGGTCTGTTTCCGGGCAGTCGGATAAGAACATCATGTTCGGAGCGTCGAACTCGACTGCCCCGGAAATCTGCACCCCAACTTGCATTCCCGCATGCTAACCGCTCTTCTGTAAAGGCTCTCCACGCCGGAAGAGACTTTGGGAGCTAGCTGGGGCTGTATGGAGTCCGTTGTAGGGCGTCGGGGGCTCGGGGGTTCGGGGGCAGGCGGGAAAAGTCGGAAAATGGGGGGGGGGAGCCGGCAAGCATTCTCTAGCCTCTACGAGGCAAGTTTCTTTATTTCTTCATCTAAGTTCTATGTAATTGCCTTTTTTCATCCAAATAATAATTTTTGAGATAAGAGCTGACCAGAAGGCCTCGTTTCTAGGCATTACAAATGGAAGCCATGGTGCTCATTACATGGTGCCTAATAGAGGTGATCAGCACCTAAGATGTTTATGCTTCTGCTTAGCGTCACCAGAGCAACGTCTTCAATTTGGGTTTAGCGGCCGAACTGTAAGAACCCTACGCAAAGTGTACTTCTGGGCTTTGTAGATAGTATGATGGCAATCGATCTTCTCGTAGTTCGCTGGCGCTCTGACGTATAGCCGCTGTGCAATGTGATATGACTCTATATGAAACAGACTACTTGCGAGTCGCTGGGTTCCTGAAGACACGTATTTAGATGGATCGATAACAGCTTGGATTCTATTGATGCTAGAACTAATCGCTGACCTCTCTACTCAGGCCAGCATGCTATATTTATATATTGCGGGGTAGGCTCGAAATGACATCCTGTGTCACCTGACTCTCTCAGCCAAGAAGATGACGATTAGGAGACCTGCCATTGGGCGGCGCCTGCCCGTAGGACCGCTATATAGACGTGGCTAACACTATGGCTGGTACCACCATGACATGAAAAATAAGCAGATTTCAATAAGCATATGTCTATATAAGCATATGTTTATATGTATGCTTATGGGTTTGTTTTGGTGTTGCGAATAAATATGATTGGTTGAACTATATTTTTATAATTTCCAAGCTATTTCCCATGGGAGTATAAGTAACTTCTGGTGCTGAACGACTCTTAACCAGGTCACGCTTATTTCGCTGCTTAGCCTAGCATAAGCATAAGCATTCGAGGTGCTGATCACCCCTAATATCCTGGCTTATCTCCTCCATGTAAAAAGATAACTATAATATGCTGAAGCAATTATGTAAGCCATAGCACTATGCTCTGCCCAGAATGCATACTTGCGGCAAGAAAACTGCAATTTCACTTGAGGAGCAATTACAAAGTGATGCTGCAGAGCATATATAAATAGTTTTATTGTCTATATATTCTATTTCTACTATTCGTAAGTCTCATTGCGCTGCAAACCTCCCGGGCAGTCGGGTTCGACGCTCCGAACACGATGTTCTTATCCGACTGCCCGGAAACAGGCCGGTTCGGTAACGGATTTAACAGTATATACTAAGAAAAGAATAATCTAATATTGGCGATCGTTTTGGCGATCATAAATATATGGTTAATCGTCACATGATATCCTAATTGGCCCGACTTGGACCCGAATGCAGTCTAGTCTTTGGAACTAGGAATTCTAGCAGCATAGGGTGAGGGTTGCCGGTCAGGTTCCCCACCATCGTTTAGGGGGCTCTCTGTTCTGACCGTGAAACACAGCCCCCTTTTTTCTAAATAATATGCTCAACGCTTCCTGCCGCTCGGATGAAGCTCGAGTGTATGGCTTGCTAACTGCAGTATTCACTCCCCCCGCCCCATTCCTTGATCCCCCCCAACAGCAATCCTATCTATCACTTCAGCCCCATGGCCAAAATGAGTGCCAGTCCTTAAACCCTCAAGAGATAAACAGAACAACCTAATTGCTTCTCAATATCGTTAATAACTTCAGAAATTGGCGTCACATATGTTAGGATAAAGCCGCCAGGTCTATCATCAGATCCTCCAACAATGATGCCTCCCAAATCACCATGCTTGGATAATATGAACGAACCTGAGTCCACACGATTGCTAAATTCTTTTTTATCTCTCCCGATAAAGCACCATTCTGTGGATAGGCCATCGCTGTCCGGAAGTTTAACGCGGCTCTTTATAGAGCTGAAAGTACCAGCTGTAGATTTAGTTGCTCGTCCCCACTTGACAGCACGGCCCCCAATATCCATTGCTATGGTTTTGGTAATGTATGGTGGGTCAGGACAACTGAACTGAGAGAAGACCGCTTCCGGAAACTGAAAATACAATGTTAGTTCTATCGGAAAGAAAAGTAAGGTCCTGAATCTGACGTTGTTATTTCCCAGTCGATCCTGATCTAATCAAGACAGCACCCTTTCTCCGCAGGCTCTTGCTTGCGACGAA
Organism: Sabuloglossum arenarium; assembly: GCA_022345705.2. Lineage (NCBI taxonomy): Eukaryota > Fungi > Ascomycota > Geoglossomycetes > Geoglossales > Geoglossaceae > Sabuloglossum > Sabuloglossum arenarium. The sequence goes on from JAJDMY020000977.1 coordinate 9,259, forward strand.
ATCCAGAGCTTGCAAAGACGTGCCCAAGATGAGTATTGAAAGATCCTGAAGCAAATAAGGAAGCTTTTTCAGCTGCAAGTGAAGCTTCTTTATTTGGCAGCGAACGAAGCTCTGCATTACCGCCAAGACCCTCACTTGCTCTGTTTTTGATGTCCTGGACTTGATCTTCGTGTCGTTTGAAGTCGGATATTGCGTCTTCCTCGTTCTCTCGGTAATCACTTGCACTTAGCGAACAAATATCAATGGTGCGATTGCTGTTAGGGGATATACCTAACAGAAAGTTAGTATTTTTGCGATCGTTTTCACGATCACTAAGTAACTGCTTACGTGATAGGTCCGTAGAGCCTTTAATAACATGATGACAAGTGACACCCACTCTCATCGGCTGCTGTCCTTGACGAAGCTCGAAATAGCCTCCTAAGGTTCCACTGTGATCGCTTCCCACGACTCCCACACTGCCACCAATAAAAGGGCGTTGATCATATGGTCTCGGTATGAAAATTCCTCGGAAGACCTTCCCTTCTCGAGCCTGCACTAGGACGTTTGGGCACCGTTCACTATCAAAGCCAAGGTGGTAGTTTTAGTAAAGAACACATAGAAGAGTTGGCCATGAGACCTAATGCAGCATTTTTTTATTTCATAGATCAACTGCCTCCATTCCGAAACAGAAGCGCTCTTCATAATAGTGATACGAATGGCCACTGGGTTCTCTTCCGCTCGTAGTCTGTACCCTCTCCGGATAACGTCCAGGGCACGCCACTCTGGATTAGGCTTGATCAGCTTGATGACTTGATCACCTAAGGACGGATTCCAGATTGTGACAATTGGATCATCTGGAGCTATTACGAAGGTTTGTTTAGTAGGTGGAAAGCGACTATCAACCGGGTCCCGCAAGGGTTTGAATTCCTCATCACTACTAAGAAATAGAGGACCCGTAGATGCTTTAGAGCTCCAGGAGATCCCGGAAATAACAGAGTAAACTGTTTCGTCGCTTGATTCCTTCTTATGTTCTCCGTGTTCAGCCATTGAAGGTTATTTGTTGAGAACATAAATAGGCGGGAAAAAGAAAAGGAAAGGTAGCAGTGCTGATGGGTGAGAAGCGCAGAGTTAGAAAGAGAAGTTCGATGGTAGTGATGACGAAGAGGCAAGTAAGAAGATTGCCTCATCAGGCTCAGGCCCGTGACAGAGCGAGCTTATGCACCGGGCTAACATCAAATGGTTACGCTCTGTTATAGGGCCTCTTTGCTTTCTAGTAATGAGTGTGACCCTCGTAGAAGATGCTAGAATTGGAGTGGCGAACAAGACAACTATATAAGCACATGTTCCCCTTGACCCTCTATGAAATAGGTATTCGCCTAAACCACAATAGGCCCGCCACAAAATGCTCCCTCGGATTCATTTACATGCAGCTATGCCACGAGGTCGGTGCATCATTTGAAGCAGTAAATGCGGACACCCTCAACTTGCCCCCCTTTATAGGGGGACAAGTTGAGGATATTGTTGTGTATCGGAATATCGGGTCGTCGGGTATCAAAGGCTTATCCCCCGTAAGATCAATTATCATGATGTCCGTGAGTTTCCCAGGACCAGCTCCTAGCTCTGTCCGTGGTATTTCTTCGTTGAAGCCATCTATGTCGTGATAACCGCCCCCCCCGGAGTGTCATTTCCCGTTGGGCAACTGTCCGGACTGTATGATAAATCTGGTACGGAAGAAAGTAATGTCAGTGTTGGGGATATAACAGGATCTGTAAAGATGGCTGGCTGTTCTTGAGGACGTCCATCAGCAGAGGTAGGTGATAGCTTGGGAGGCGAGTAATCGGTGACTTCGATCTCAAGAGTTTCTTTTGATTGCATTGATTTCCGCTTCTTTTTAACTTCATGAGGTCTCCGATTGCTCAAATAGTATGCCATCACCGTCCTCTGATACGACGTCTTTCATGCTGCGTTTTCGCCCTTTAATGTTGCCTCTGCGAAGATTGTGGGCGTCGCTTAGATGGTACTAAAATGACGTCTCATCTTGTATCTGAAGATTGCAGAGAGGGTGTTGACAACCAGACGGCCAACTGGTTTCACTAACGTGATTCTCAAGATGCGGCATCAAATCAGCATCCCGTTTCCATTCCTGCAGCCTATTATCTGCAGAGAGGGTTTCGTTGCCTGAGCAAAATAGACAGCGTGCAGGGCGAATAACGGTATGGCGGTAAGTAATCGACCCACACCTTCTTGAACTAATTGAATCAAGATGCTGCCTGCAATGGGCCCTCCATTCCCCTTTGACGAACCAAGCAAAGCACTGAAAGCAATATACCAGGTCAGACTGCAAACGTGAAAGAGAAGTTGCATGCTCTTTTTGCTGACAATGATGAATGTGAGCCGCTCTTCGTTCTTTAGGTAAGCTATAAACATTAGACCGGTTCAAATCGATAGAGATCGGTTTCTTACCCCTCCATTTTCCTGCGACAGCTTTCCACAGGACAGGCGCCATTAATTGGTTCTTCCCCAGGGCGATACAATGCTGTATAATCTCTAGTTATGAATGAATAGAGATCTGTAACAGCTTGTTACCTTTCTTGTTTCGAGATGACCTTATCTGAAAGCATCATCTTAGCAAGGCGACCACGCTCAGGTATTGTCCTAGAGAGTATTTGAACGAGTTCGGTGGACTTTAAATCTTCGGCTTGCTCTTTCCCTTGTGTTCTGATTTTCCATTCTCTTTGATCCTTAACCCACTGGTTTTGGAACACCCGTAGAGTCGCTCTCTCCAGGCTGTCACGACAGCTACGAACTTTGTTTCTTGCACCTCTAATATCTTCGGCACTAGCGCCCTCCACTTCGAGTTGCTGCACTCTATCCCGAAGTTCGATAATTTGTGGATCATTTTCCAGGGCAGCCTTTTTCTCAGCCGGAAGGGCATGGGGGAGGCCTTTTTCGCGAAATTTGCTAAAGCCTTGAAAGTACTCGACATGGTCGCGCTGCGCTGCTTCATCTAGAAAGGCCTGCCTTCCATCGCAAGAAGTGGTGTTCGCCGTGTAGCTTTGGCCATATACACGGGGGTCGTTCTGAGTAATGTGTGAACGTTCGGTTTCAGTATACCTTTCTAAATAGATTGTCAGTATAATTTTTCTTCATCAGAGGCCATCTCCCAAACCTCACCGTTTAGTTTCTTGCCTAAATAGCGACGTATAGCATGGACTGTAGCATATCCAAAGTATCCAGACATTCGCATCACAGACCGAACTATACGTTCGAATGTAACCCTGGGCAATGGCACTTCAGAAACCCCTTTCTGCAAGGTAGCGTTACGGAGGATTGGTAGATTCTTTACAGCATCTTCCCATCGAAGAATAAGTACTTTTCGCCTTTTGGAACCTGAAGCTGCCAGAATTTCTCAGGCGAATCTATCTCGTAAAAAGCTTTGTCGGCAAAAGCCAAGGCAAGTAGGTATTGAGTGTCATTGAATATCAATTTCGTATGTTGACTCGTAGACGCGCCATATCTAGTTTATGTCAGACGGACAGTGCCATACAGCGGAAGGAGTATGGGAGAAATACTTGATATTTTCGGGGTCACGGTTGTTTTTAACCCAACGTTGATCTATCCGATAGATAACTTTCCAGCTCTCGTCTGTGCGCAGTAACACAACCTCGATGTCCCAAAAAGATCAGAATATTATTCAGGCTAGCCAGGAAACAATCTACCTTATACGGAGGCCTCCCTTGTTCTTATTATCGGGACTGGGAAAGAATGCACCAATCCTTGCTCCGGTCCAGCAGAACACATCGATGATAAATGGAATCTGTAGCTTATTGCGAGGATGAATAAAAATTTCGTCATCCATAGTCCAAAACATGGTGTGAAACCGGATTAAGTCATCTCTGCCAAATAAATGTTTTGGCTTTTTTGTGTTCAATAAGACGTTCCTCAGTTAGAGCGGTTCTTACCCACTAAGAAAAGCTTCTTTGTTAGGGCGGCCCAACAGGTGTACTAGAGGAGACTTACATTGTAAATTGAACTCCTGTATTCCTCACTAATAACGGTTCTAGTAACCCTAGTGAAACTAGTAAAGAACTATTCGGCGAAAGTATTTACCGAGTTAACTGTTATCTTGTCCCTAATTCTTCCTTGGCCAAAGGTGATATGAAAGCGAAGGAAGTCTTTGGTGACTAGGTCCGGACAAGGCGTTCCCTTCGAGAAGCAGTATTCTAACCTGGCGCTTTCTATCCTCTCCACTCTTTCCGCCCTGCCCTCTCCTCCCTCTCCTTCCTTTTCTATCTCTACACATTCAATCCACCTATGTCAAATACTTAGCGGAGTTCTTTAAGATACCATAGCGAAAGTGATGCTTACTTCGCATAACGGCTTAAAGCCCAATTTTGATCTCTGAGAGTCTTCTTGACATATTTAGGTCCCTCCTTTATAGTGTCCTTTTCCCTATGCGCACCAACTTGGTAGCCTTTAGCTGTAGCTCCCTTCAGCAACTCTATTGCCGTAGGTGCCTTCCGACCCATTGTAGTATATATTTGTGAGAGGCCACAATCGAAGGATACCAGGCCAGAGTCGAAGGAGTGCAGGCCAAAGTCGAAGAATAGCCAGGCCTGAAGGGTACCCAACACCCTTTATTTATGGGGCTGGGTCCATTTTGAGCGCCAGGTCCACTGGGCTATGTTTGGGGCACCGAGGCGGGATGTAAAGGATGAAGTGGTATGTTCGCGAACTTCGGGTGAGCACCCTTTAAAGCGGCGTTAGCTAGGTGAGTGCGTGCTTTCTTCTAGAGCCAAGACCACCCCTGCAAGTGACAAGACATCCGCAATAGATGGATTGACCCCTATCACTGCATATTCTACCTTCTGTGCAATGCAGTATCTTGATATCTATTTCTCCATGCCTGCATTACTGCTCACGGAAACCAATCTCGCCATTTTCTTGTAATTAACTAATAACCAAACTCCAGCGATGCCGCTCAACACCTTAACGGTGAGCGGTGCAGTGACGCCGACCGTCATTGAGACATATTTCTCTCACGTAAGTTGGTGGCTACTCTCAATACAGCCTAGGCGAACTCACCGAACTCACCCTGAAGTTAGTACATACACAAAAAGTCCCTTGCTCGTAAACCTACTGAGCACATCTCCTACCACGAGGGGTTGAATCTCATACGTCAGTTCCTTCACTATGCATCACATCACACTGTAGAGGATATCCAGGGTTTCACCTCGCAATGGGTCCCTGTCCCCCACTGGGTAAAAGTCAAGGAAGTCAAAATACCCGAAGAGCACATTAAAGAATCCGCGGAAGCAATTTGGCAGCAGCTGGGAGAAAGAGGGATAGAGAGAGTTGGAGGGAGGACGTGGTGGCAGTGGCGCAAGGAGGGCTCTCCTTTAAAAGCAGAGTGGGTTGAGATGAGAAAGCACTACAACGAGAGGAAGAAAGCTGGTGGTGATGTAAAAAGAGTAATGCTTTACGTCCACGGTGGAGCTTACTTCTTCGGAAGCGTGGACGTGCAGAGATACCAGTTGCAGAGGCATGCCCGGAAATTGCGGGCTAGAGTTTTCGCACGGTACGTTCGAATACTTGGCTTGGTATCAAGATATTTGTAGATCAGGCACTTACTGCGCGTAGTTAGTTCCCTCTTTTCAACTTAGTGGCATGATGTGTTCCCCATTCTCATGGCGCAATAGCTCGATATCGGCTGGCGCCACAGTTTCCATTCCCGTGCGGGTTGCAGGATTGTCTTGCGGCGTATCTTTATCTTTTAACCATTCAGGATCCCTCAACTATTGTCTTGGCTGGTGATTCAGCTGGCGGGGGGATGGTACTCAGGTCGGTCGTCGATGTCAGTCCTGCCTCTGGTATATCTAACAAATGGGATTGCAGTATGCTCGTGATTTTGCGTGACCGTGGTCTAGCTCTTCCTGCCGGGGCTATCCTCATTTCCCCATGGTCCGATTTAACTCATTCATTTCCTAGTGTATGGGGGGATAACTCGTTGGACTATATTCCAGCTCATGGTTTCCTCCAGAAGCCCTCACCGTCATGGCCACCCCCTAATATCGATGACTTGGCAGCTTTGTCCGAAGGAAATGCAGAATTACTTGAGCCTCTAAAAGGAGGCCGAGTTCTCAAGGACCACAAGGAAGCACAAGGGTTCTCCGTAAGCCCCACTAGCGATCCTCTCGGCACAAATGGAGCTCCCTCAATACCCGCGACAACAGCACCGAAGCCGGATCACAATATCTCCATAATAATCGACGGTTCAAATGTTCAAGTCAAAGATCAGATTCAAATGTATACAACTAACGAGCTGCTCTCTCACCCCCTTGTTTCGCCAGTTCTACAGCCTTCTCTTGGTGGCCTTCCACCTCTACTAGTCCTGACCGGCGGTGGAGAAATTCTCCGAGATGAACAGATATATCTCGCTCATAAGGCCGCCAACCCCACTAAGTATCCGCCTGGTGATCAATACCTGGATGAAGACCCAGCAGCGAGGGAAACTCTTGCCAAATGGAGGCCCACAGATGTGCAAATACAGGTATGGGACGACTGTTGCCATGTGGCGCCAACACTGAGTTTTACTCATCAGGCGAAACATATGTATCGCTCTATCGCACAGTTTGCAGCTTGGGCACTCTCCCGTGCACAGAAAATCGAAATCGAAATCTTGGATGATGACGATGTTTCCATTATCACTTCAAGTTCCAGTTCCTCCACTCAAGAATGCAATTTGGATCAAACACCCTCAGCTGTCCCAGATCGACAGACAACCCCAATTAAGGTGGGAAGGGCGGGCGATCCACAACCCCCTTTTCTTGGTCACATGATCCGACAGAGGGTTGACCGTCACGGCATCATCTACGATTTGGCCCCCGTATCTGCTATTCCGGCACTACATATTCCGCCCAGCGAGATAGGCGTTATTAAAGCCGAACCTTTTCAACGTTGGATGGAAGGGAAGAGGCAATGGGACACTCAATTTGCGTCAGCTAAACGCACTATTCAGAGGCAACGGGCCAAAGAAATGGCTGCTGGGTATGAAGGTCTTGGAGAGGGTGAGAATCCACCACCAAGTGCCCTTGCTGGACGAAGGAAGAAGGATATGCCCAAAGATGCAAAGAAGGGGAAAGGCTGGGGAATGGGCCTCTGGAGCTTGTGGGGAAGTACTCATGATAAGAAAACTGTATGTTTCTGTCACTACGTAGAATCTCTGCAGTCATATATCATGCGAGATGCTGACTTGATCTTGCTTGAATTCTAGCTCAAGCGTGAAGAGAAGGCCGACAAAGAGCCCGAAACTACCACAGTCAGTTATCTTGATAGGGCGAGTGCCCATAACACTGGGTCACCGGGTGTGAGGTCCCGCTCACGTCGGCGAATGGTGGTTGACGCCGTACAGACCCATACTGGCGCTGGCGTAGATGGATACACGCCAGTAGCTGAGCTGATCAAGAGGAGAAAATGCCAAGACTCTAGCTGTTTAGGTCCTCTAGCTGCGCCCTCGATAACAGTTACGGATTACGGGGCGCCACATTCAGGTGAAGGCCCAAAGCAGAATATTGGAGCAAGTAGACGGCCGTTTGGGGGCCCCGTTGCGTATCCTTTTAAGCTCGCATGTCGCCAAGGAGAAGAAGCGAACGCTTCTACAGTCACCCTTGCCTCCGAGGCAGGAGTTATAGGTCTCTCCGAAAACGAGATTGAACCTGCAGAAGATAAACAGATTCCTAGTACGGACAGACGAGGATCCGGAGATGGCTGAGTCAGAATTTGCTGCTGTCGAATCCGCAATATTTTTGTAGTAGATAGAGTCTTCCGCCTGACGGTAGCTTTTTTTTCCACCTCCGTAAAACGCTAGTCCCTCTTGTGAAGTGTAATCATGGCATCCCTAACAATCTCACTTCACTTTCGAGCGCACTCAAAGCCAACCTCCTTTTAGGAGTGATAAGCTTTTATATTTATTTCTATATATACATGTTTACACATCTTCACAAACCCCTTCAAAACAAAAATCAAAACTTCGACGCTCCAAGACAGATGTTTAAAAGCCATATTTACAGAAATTCCATTACATACACAGAGATTGCTGATGTGATCGTACAGTTACATCCTCCCGATATATCTAAAATCGAGAGACCGAGCAGTCTAATAATCCACATCATTATATCCCAAGCTTCAACAAGAGCCGGTCTGCGATCTTGTTGAACGCTTGTGCCTGTGGGCTTTTTGGTTCTGCAACCACTGTTGGCTTGCCGAGGTCCGCATCTCTGCAGATGCTTGCGTGCAAAGGCACATCACCGAGAAAGTCGATGGAGTGTTTTTCGCATTCTCTAGGCACACCCTCAGAGCCGAAGATGTGCGTATTGTGGTTGCAACTAGGACAGGTGAAGATGGACATGTTCTGCACCATTCCCAGGATCTGCAAAGGGTGGTCAATAAACGTAACGAAGGATGCAAGTTTAGCTTTTTTCTGGCGGTTCACAGAACATACCGGTACCTGTCTCGGTAGCTTCCTGAACATATTGATGCCTTTAACAGCATCTGCCAGGGCAATATCCTGCGGAGTGGAGACAATCACAGCGCCTGGTCGGGGGATTAGCGTGTCTGAACTTGCCAGAGTTTCTAGACCTTAACTGACCGTCAAGCAAGACTTCTTGAGTGATAGTAAGCTGTGTATCCCCTGTTCCTGGAGGCAAGTCGAGCACCAAAATATCCAATGTGCCCCAATCCACCCGGCGCAGGAGCTGCTGTAGAGCTTTCATTACCATCAATCCCCGCCATACAACCGGTGCTTTCTCTCCCACAAGATATCCCATTGACATCGACTTGACGCCATAGTTCGACAAGGGGATCATTCGATTATCTGTAAAATAATAAGCACATATTCCCACCATAATTCTGCGAGCGCAGGTCTCATGCCGCTAGAGAGTCTCGGTTCCCCCGAGAGATTCATCAATTTGGGTATCGATGGTCCGAACAGATCTGTATCCAGGATACCACTCCGTCGACCTGCCTGAGCGAATGCAATTGCGAGATTAACTGGTTTGTGTGTTTAGGTGATCTTGTTCTCCTGTCTAAGACGACTAGACCTGCCAAACCTGCAAGAGTAGATTTTCCAACACCACCCTTTGCCGAAGATATTGCGACTATTTTCTTCACATCTTCAATCCCCCCAAAGGCGGATGGGATACGGGGTATTAGAGGTTTTCGCGGCGGAGCGCCCGATTGCGGTAAGCCCTTGGTCCGAGTCAGCAATTGAGACCTCACATGCATTTAATTCAAGCCCACCAGAGGATTTTCATGCTTCAAATATCTCAATGTCGAGAACCGTCGTATAGACATGCCGCTTGGTGCGGAGATTCCATTCACCGTCGGAGTACGGAATATCCTAAAGGTCACGTGTCAAGGGTTTTCCGATATCCTAAACTCCCAGAGTAAAAAAACCACTCGAACAGCTCCAATGCCTTTGAAAGCGAAAAAGCCCCGAACATGGGCCGAACAGTTTGCGGAACTTGACGATCCTACTCCGCAAGGTAATGGAGAACAAAAAATTCTGAACTTAAGGCAACCAGATGCTAACATCTCGCAGAATTCGATCCCGAAGAACATGAGGAGCCTTCATTTGATGCGAGCGGGGATGAGGCTGCTTCGGACGACGCCAGTGAGACCTTCGACGGAAGGGAGCACTATACAACGGTTGGGTACAAACCCCCGCCATTCCTGCCAACCGCGCTTCTTGTCTAATTTCTACCTAGGAAGAGCAAGCTTCGCAAACCGGCTGAAATCCTGTTAGGTCCTCAATATAAAGGATCAAGAGTTAGTCGAATGGCGCTTCTGGCTGACGGTGATAGCGATGATGATCCGTTCGGAATTGGCCAAAGCGGGCGTGACGGGTCAGATCAGATGGACGTGGATCAAGACGATGAAAATGACGCTGTCAATTCTGACGAAGAGACTGGTAGCAATGGGTCATTTGGAGATAGCGATCCAAACAGATTGAATGGCTCTCTATCCAAAGTCGGGACGAAACTAGAAAGGTTGTCAAGGAAGACCCCCGGCGAAGGCCCCACGAGCAGCAAGGGCAGGGAGAGCCCTGATTCAAATTCTTATGTGAGCGATGATAGCGTTAGCAACTCGGAGGGTGGACATGGTTCAGATTCAGATGATGGAATGCAGTCCGGAGATAGCTCCTCGGAAGGAGAGGAGGATGACGAAATGGAAAATAGCCATGATGAAGCAACGGGTGCGACACACGATGAGGCCTTTCGCAGAGAGGAACTGCGTGAGATGATGGCTCAAGAGCACAAAAGTGTTGTAGCTTCCATTTCCGAGGCGGCTAAATCGGACGCCAACAAAGGTCGGGCCGTGAAAGTGCAACGGTCCACCTTTGACGCTCTTCTAAATACTCGAATCCGACTACAAAAGGTGCTTGCTTCGACAAATTCTCTTACGGCACTCAAATCTCCGGATGATATCCACGTTGCTCAGGATCGAGAAGCGATTCAAGCCGCGGAGCAAGCCGCAGTGAGGTTATGGAATGTCTTGGATGGGCTCAGAGATGACATTGCCAAAGCCAACGCAAATCTGCAGCAGACTGGCAACAAGCGGAAGCGAGAAGCGGATGTTACCTCTCTGAAGGATATGTGGCATATGATGCAAGCTCACGAATCTCACTTCCTTCCAACCCGTCGCAGCACATTAGAGAAGTGGTCTGCTAAGCTCCGAGGCGCATCTACTCTCCCCCCGAGCCGGAGGCTCAACAATACGGTCACACAGCAAACAATTACCGACGTACTCCGAGAGCAGCTCTCCAACACAGAGCGTCTCGTCAAACGCACAAAAGTCCCTCGTTCCTGCGCTCCAATGCAGGCGCAGAAAAAAGTCCCCGAAGACGACGAGATATTCGATGACGCGGATTTCTACCAGATGCTCCTGAAAGAGTTGGTAGACCAACGGATGGTGGAGTCTTCAAACGGCCAGGTGGAAGCCGTGCGATGGACTGCTGTGAGAGAAGCTAAAACCAAGAAGGTCGTTGATACGAAAGCCTCTAAGGGCAGGAAACTCCGATACACTGTCCATGAGAAACTTCAGAATTTCATGGCGCCACAGGACGTGGGAAGTTGGAGTCAGAGGCAGATTGATGAATTGTTTGGCAGTCTGTTGGGCCAAAGAGCGCGGCTGCAGGAGGAGGATGGGGATAGTGCGGATGATGAGGAGGGCTTTGGGGAAGAGGATCTGAAGCTTTTTCGGAGCGCGGCTTGATCGTTGTAAATAAAAAAGATCTTTAATATTTAAAAAAATGAAAGAAACTTTGGTGATGATCACAACACTAAATGGTCCCCCACGATGGCCACTGTCCAGTTGCATATTTCTTGGTCTGTACCGTGAACTGTCTGTATAGACTATGTGGGGGAAGTCATAGTGCGCACCAGGGATAATCCCCTGAATACAAACTATTCCGCGAATCTCCAGTATCTTGAGGAGTACTCCCACCACTGTGTCCTCAGGCATTAAGCGTAGCTGTGGGTCGCTCTTGTGGTGTTATAAGACTCCTAGAAGTTCAAGTCCACCCCGTCCGTGATCGTGGAGTTTCTCCTGATGATTTAGGATAATCCTGCGTGCGTAAGTCCTGCCAGTAGCCGTGGAGCGCCTCTGACATGCATCAGACTATTTTGTGTTTATCTCTTCAGTTGGTAGCTGGCTCATGGAGAAATCATGGTAAGCATTCTTTGCTTTTTATTTTATTTTAATTTCTACGCTATTTTTGTCTTCGCTGCCAGCTAAGTGACCGTGCTTAATGATCTCTATCCACATAACTACTCCCGTGAAACCTTTCTTAAATGGTATCTTCGCGACCAATCAAACTTCTCAATCCGGGAATGTACATACGTGCCAACCAGTCTTTATCAACATATTCATTCCCTATGCTGTAAATGCATTATGTATGACCCAAGCCCGTGAGTTTGATGCTGCCATCAAACCGTTCTAGAATGAGTATTGCAGCCAATTAACTCCCGAATGAGGAAAAGCCCTTCAAACATAAAGATTCCCAATCTACGAAAACCATCATAAGGTGTGGCTTCTCCCAAAGAAAGTGCTACCCAAATCCTCCCCAACGTCCAACCCAATGTCTAATCTTCGTCATGAAACATATTCTCATTAAAATCTTCCGGAGAAAAAGGAGGAGGCATTGGCAGGCTGTCCATCAAACTATCAGGCAAGAGCTGACTTTCCGTATCAAAAATGCGAACTGGCCCGCTGAATTGCTGGGGGTGAGTATGCTTGTTCACCCATTCGTTCCGGAGGTCGTCAGCTGGTGGAGGGGATGATAGCTGGGAAGACGCAGATTGAACATCGTTCCTCTGCATAGTCCCTTCAGAGATCGTAGACATGTAATTTCCGGAAACTGACACCGAGTCTATAGAGTGAAAGGATTCTTGTCCAGACATAGGACACACCAACTGTAAGTCTTGAGTTTCAGAGGAATCGTTAGGAGAGTCCACAAAAGATTTCAAAGACGCGTTTGATCCCATTCTGTGCGGTCTTGCTGTTGCGTAACCCTCCTCAAAGGATTCTTGCTTGGCTTTCGTCTTGGTTCCATTATCGTTGGATTTTGTCTCCCTCGCAATAGCCACCTGCGTAATTGACGTACCACTAACTTCCTGTGTAGGCGACGCTGGTATGCCCCTAGAGAACAATTCTTCACCGAAATCACCAAACTCCATATTGTTGAACATTATTTGTGTCTCTGGTCCGAAATTGTAATCACTCTCGGAGTCTCCTTCATCATCGGTGTCTCTAATTTCGATTTCCCCTACAACCACAGTCATAACACCCTCCCCTGTAATACCCTTCTCAGATTTTACTGGTGATTTTGTCGAAGACTTTGCACCGTTCTGTACGGTTGATGTGATGGTTCTGTCTTGTTTATGATGGTTTCGAGGCCCAGGATGCAGCTCATGAGGATTCGAAAGCTGGCTATCCTCATTCTCCAAGAATATATTGCTTTGCACTTCCACTGCTGCCTGTCGCTCAATGCCCTGGACTGGTTCTAATCTGAATGCTGGCTCGGGCTCTAGGTGACCTGTCTTTGTGACAGGCGGAGACTTAACGGCATGGGATTTTTGGATGACATTCGGCGAAAACGGCGAGTCCGGTGGTGTTTGAGAAGAGGGTATCTCAGCCTTACTCTTCTTCCGTGGAGTCCTTGGTAAAGCTGGTGGCGCCACCGTTGCGATCGGTTGAATCTTAGCAGGAGGAATTGTTGAATTGCCAGAACTGTACTGTTCTGTCTTGGGATTTGCCAGCTCTTCCTCTTCTTCAACATCTTCAGCATTAGTCATAGGAGACTCTTCATGCCCAATGAAGCTCAAGTCAAGCTCTTCTCTTGGGACACACGACACAAAGTCTATCTGAGTGAGGGTCTGCTGTCGTAGGCGATCATCTGGAAGTGGATAGCCAGGCGATTTCCCGCTTCCTCGTTGTGGTTTTGATTGAACTCGTCCCTTTTTGGGGGGTACAGTGAAGGTACACTCTGTTGGGGCTGGCCGTTTTGCGCTACGAGGCATGGTGGCTCGCAATGGTGTTTAATTTCTGACAAACAGCGAAAGTTGTTGTGAATGCTGGAGGATGAAGATTGGTGAGACGTGTTGACCAGACGCGTCGTCACGTGGCTACGCGCATCTGTATATGTATCATTCATTCGCATTCATTGTTGACACCAGAACTCTGCCATCGGGCTTTGCTGGCTATGTAAATGGATACAGACAACTGCAGTCGATTAAATGGTGATTACATAGATTGCTACATTTTATCCCCTTTCTAGGTCTCGATCATTGTCGTGGTGGGCTACGTCACTCAAGCCTACAGCTTCAAAGTCTTCATCGTTGCCTACGGCAAATTCACCCCTGATACCCGGCATACCGTCCTCCAGCTTTACTCTTTCAAATCCAGCCGTCTCCCCTCTGCTGGGATACGGAGTATCGCAATACAAGTCGTGGAGTCGTGGGTAATACCGTCGATACGAGAAGTAGGCAATAAAACTTCCCAAGACCGAACCAACCGTAACATCGTAAACATCATGTCGGTAGTCCTCACACCTAGAAATGGCTATCAAAGCCGCTCCAATCAAAGGTGCTAGGACTAGCAAAAATCTCACAAAATCCGTTCCTGGCCTAAATACACGAAACTGGCCACCTAAGAATCTGGGTGTTGCACGTCTCAGCAATGAACAAAGTTCAGTAATCGCATGATAAGGGGTTCTTACAGGGCCAGATAACCTAGTCCGCCGAATGCAAAACTGCTGTGTCCGCTCGGAAAGCTTCTCCACCCATCGTGTAGAAGATGGTGCTCTGTCTCAGTGCAAACTTCGATATTGACCAGCTTGTCCAATGGAGTCCCTTTCGCCTAGGCATTTAGTGAGCAAATCGTACAGAGGGCATTCTGGTCAACATCAATTTAGACGCCACTTACCGGTTTGCAGCGAGAGATAAGATCCGGTCGAGGTCTTCCAACACTATTCTTGATAATCTGCAAGCGTGTTAGGGTTATGTCTGCACTTGCCAGCTTACATGTCAAAGCTCACATCTGTCAAAAATGAAGCCAGGAGGAGACTAACACGAAAGTTAGCTCCATCATCTAGCAAAATGCAGAAGGTGCAGATATCCCTTGCCTTATTGTAAGGCCTAGAAGGGTAACGTGGGTCTTGTGAAATCCTGGTCTCGATATCGCTGCCCACAAACCCATGACAAGAATCGGCACGCCAATGGCATGAACAAACAACAAAGCTACAGGGAAAGTGTATTGTCAGATTTCAGATACTTCAGCTTGAGCATCCGCTACGGACAGGCTAGACGTACGAACAGGCACTCGCTCCTGAGTAGCATGCGGATATTGAATAGAAAGATTGTCCAACGAGAACATGCGGTGAAATGGCTCGATAAAGAATTGTACCTGTTTGCGCATCTCACTTAGCAGGCCATGCTGTGTTATTGTCCCTGGGCCACAGTTCAAACGTACCGAGAGATACGCTGCCAGCAACAAGGCCACCCCAACATAGTCAGGCGCATACGATCTCTGGCTAATCAGCGAATATTCCAACCAGGGCCACCGCCAAACGTACCTGAAAGAATCTCGCGGCTGGCGCGAGACATGCCCCTCGTTTCCGGATGTCAGACGAAGGTCCAGATCTGATAGGCATTAAGCAGAATAAGGTGCCGTGTTATGGAAGTGGTTTGTTTACGTGGGTGAGATGGAGCTGTGCATTGGAGTAGAGATCTTGGCTTACCTAAGCTTTGTTCTGATTTCCTTTTCTCAGTGCGCACTCGCCGTTTCCCAGTCACTTGAAGCATTACGGTCTCCATCGCAATCATGGCGGCCACTTCTTCAGCCATCACCCTAGGTATGTCGCTTTAGGTATGCCCCGCGTCGTCATATTCCTGTTGGAATTGTGGAATTGACCAACTAGCATCGGTGCAGACAAAATCCAAGCCAAATTCGAACTCGGCGTCGCCACTGCCCTCTTCAGCTGGCCCGCATTAACTCTCGCAGTGCAGAATGAATGGGGAGGGCCTGACAGCGCCAGCAAACGCGAGTGGTTCGCTGGTGTGGTCGTCGAGATGTTTGAGCAACGTCCTCAGACCGACCTGGAAGATGTAGAGGCGAGGCTATTGCAGGTTATGGGCGACGAATATAGTGTGGATGTGGACGATGGCTCTGCCTACGAGGTGGCAGGAGTGATTATGAATGTTTGGACAACTACCCAGGAAGGCAACTTTTCTGTGGTGGACGAGCTTCATCTCGCGTGGGTCACGAAGGATGGGACATCAAACCCTATTTTTAAGAAGGTGGAGATCAATGACGATGTAGACGTGGACTGGGGGAGAGTTGACGGCGTGGAAGATTATGAACCAGACGAGTTTGACTCAGTTGATGACGAAGAAGAGGAGGACGATGAGGAGGATGTTGAAATGTGGGATGCGCCTGCGCGGGGGAAACTGGAGCCGGAGGTGGACGAAGACGGTTTTATCAAGGTTGTGGGCAGGAAGAACCGTGGATGAGGTCGCAAATTCGCATTTGAAGACAATACACATGATGGAACTGAGCCGTCTAGGGTGTTGACATAAACTTCGGGATCATTTGAATCACAATTGAATCCAGCCGTCCACCAACGCTCAGCTCCATCGGATCTAGTTCCGCGGTGTACCCGGTGCTGGTGAGTGCAGCATGCGTATGCGTCTTACTGATGATTTCTCTTGCCCGCCCAGTCACATCAACTACAATGTTCGAAGTGTTGTCGTGGATTATTCTACGAATCGCTGGGCACAAGTGCAATTAATTTTATCTTGATTCACTCCTGTAAAATAGTTACAGAAATGTTATCTGCAACCAAGGCTCTGGTAATTTTCTTGCCAGAGTCACATATAAAAACGAGTTCTCTTATATTCCTTCTGGGTTATATGCAACTCAATATCTGTTGTCATACGGAGCAGAAGGAAGTTGGCATGCATGTCGTTGTGCAAGGTCGCTGAGGCAGGTCACCTGATTCCCACACTCGGCAGTGTCCCGCCTCATTCTCGCCTCTGCACTAGCACAACACCTAGCACCCAATTCACAACACAACACAGACAGCAGAAGATGGATATTGCTTATGACCATATCCAGGAGGAGACTTTACCCTCACATGAGTCGATAGATAAGGAGGGTGCTGATAAAGAGACTCTCGATATTGAATTCCAGCAAGCATATAAAGCAATCTCCTCCAGCCCATGGGGAGCCCGGTTTGGCGCTTTCATGGGGACTGTTAAGAAACAGGTGTGCTTGTATTGGACAATTTGATGCTACAGTGAATGAGCGCTGATTGCTCCCTTCGGTCAGGGAGAGAGCTACTATGAAGGAGCTCGGCAAGAGTATTCGGTGGCGAGCGAGCAGGCTACAAGAGGATTCACCACTTTAACATCAGGCATCATTAATCGTACTCGCTCTCTGTCTCTAAACGCATCTGTAACCGACGAACCTGAGCCTGCAGTGGACAGGAATGTGGACACACAAGCAACAAGCGATATGCCAAGTACTTCGAAGGGGGGTGCATGGTCAGATAGCGAGGCACAGCGAGAATCTGAGGGCATGCTTGCACGCTTCAGATCCGAAGCAACGAAACGGCTGAAGGAAATTGAGAAAGCAGAAGATGCAGCTGACGAGGCATTGTTGAAGTTTGGTACCAACATCCGCAACTTCTTGCGTGATGCAGTTACAATAGCCCCACCAGCTGAAGGCGATGAATTTGGGGCGAATGGAATGCCCCAGATCCTATTCGAGAGCAAGGGCGAAGACGGCAAGCGCGTATTCCACACCACTCGCTTCGATGCTCAACTCCACGTCGTCCATTCGTCTCTGGACTCTTTTGCTCGAGACCCCTTATCCCCAGAGTACGCCGACTGGCTGAAGGACTTCTCGGCAGAGAGCAAAACTGAACAGATTTCAAAGGACTTGGAGACGTATCCCGAACTCAGGAGTGCAATGGAGAAGCTAGTGCCAGACAAAGTGACCTACAAGGACTTCTGGAAGCGATATTACTTCTTGAGACATGTCGTCGAGACCGAGGAGCAAAGACGGAAGGAGTTGCTAAAGGGTTAGCGTTCTCGCCATCAAGCTAAGGCTCTAACTTATTATCACTAACTCATCATAGGCGCCAATACCGAAGATGAAGAAGTGAACTGGGACGAAGACTCTGATTCCGATGCAACCCCAGCATCCAAACCAGCGGGTCCGCCGTCCCAAAAGCCCGTGTCTCTCGAATCCTCTGGGACACTCCGTCCCAGCAGCAAAGATGCCAGACTCCACTCTCCATCGCAGCTGAAGCCTGGCGATGAGAGAAGACCACATGATCAGCGCTCGCAGCCGGATAGCGATGCTAGTTATGACGTAGTCAGTGGGGCGCCGAGCGGAGCACCTAGCCATGCGCCTGGAAGCCCTGTGAGGAGGAAATCGGCGGAAGACAGCGATGAAGAAGATTGGGAGTAGTTGGGATTTCTATTGCGGGGTTCGATTAGGCGGGTACTCTCTGATGACTCCCGAGGTGGATGATACTCCCTGGTTTGTATCTATTGTCATCTTTTCTTGCGGTGTTACTCTACGGGCGTTGATTATCATGTTACATATCATTTTCCAATCTCGTCTACCGAGAAATCTAATCTACACGACGGAACAGCAGTTTACGTGCACCTGTACCGATGGATAGAATAGAACCCTGTCATCGGTGCTCGTCACATCTGCGAAACCCATTGACCATGCACCAGCGAGCGAGAATTCTGTCGTGCTTTCACGCTTCTCTACTATCCTTTCCCCTCTCGCCATCCATAGGACTCGTGCCTAAAGTGGAATCCGTCTCAACCGAAACCCCCCTCCCCAGTGGACTTCCCTTAATTGTCACACCCTGGTCCTTCCTCAGAATGCCCTGTCGTCCCTTCACTCTCGGAGGCGTTGTTAGATATTGGAATTCCCTCCCTGGACTCGTCGAGGCCTCATTGCTATCTCTGAATCCATTATGGCGATGAGATGGCCGCGGGGTCTTAGGAATAGGAGAACTTCTTAACGAGGCTGAGTGTCGTGACCAATCACCGGGGCTATTTGGTAGGCCGTCTTCATTATAGTAAGATTCACCCTCCTGCTGCTCTCGATAGCTGTGCTCCCCTCTCCGCTTAACTGGGCTCTCATCATACGGATCAAATCCAACTTTGCGTCTCGCCTCCATCCTCTTGCGTCTCCGTTCTTCCCCATCGCCTCCTGCACCTGTCGTGGAGGATTCTTCCAGAAAAAAGTTCAGCAGCTCATCATTGATGGAGAGGTGAGAGCATTGCTGAAATTGTTGGAGCGCTGTGAGACGGATCAGCATCTCGAGAAGGGAAAGAGACGATTTTACAGGGCCGCCTGCAATGTAGGAGGGGAGAGGCATTTGTGATGGAAGTAATTGGGAATGGTGGGGCGTAAGTTGCCGGTTTTGGAGACTTGGGGTTGACGTGTTAGGTGATCTGGACGAGGGTTGGTCTATGCTGAGATTTGA
This sequence comes from Sabuloglossum arenarium, assembly GCA_022345705.2. Taxonomy (NCBI): domain Eukaryota; kingdom Fungi; phylum Ascomycota; class Geoglossomycetes; order Geoglossales; family Geoglossaceae; genus Sabuloglossum; species Sabuloglossum arenarium. The sequence continues at coordinate 28,307 of JAJDMY020000977.1, forward strand.
TAGCGCCGACGTGAGCTTTGGATCAACAGAGCCCTCCCGCGATGATCCGTTTGTCGTTTCCAGCAGTTCTTCTACTTCGGAAGGCTCATCGTCGTAGTCACTTTCCTCCTCTGGTTCTTGCCATACTTCGAATGCGATCCATTCGGGGTCGAGATCTGGGGGCAGTCGCCAATGATCTGGTTCATGAGATGTTTCCTCAGAATTAGATACGACAGTTTGCCGCTCTTCTCGACCAAGCTGTGCATTTACTTCAGCCTGGCTGTCGTCGCTTTCATAATTTTCGTCCTCCTCTTCCCCTTCCTGTTCATTCCAGGCCCCGCTTCGGAGCCAAGACTTTTCCATCATCCTTCGAGGGGCTATGGAATTAACATCGCGTTTGAGCAATAACACTGGGCTATTCGGTTCTTCTTCATTCCCTATATTTAGTATCTTCCCTGTGTCTGCATAGAATATTTTTGAAATCTGATGGATAGGGATGGTCTCCCGTATACCGGCCTTCTCGACGTTTTCATATGGACTAGGTTGGGGTTCATCTTCGTCGACTGAGTGGTAGCGTCCATCTTCGAGATCTTCAATTATTTGGAGTTCGTAGGCAAATTCATCTGCCTTCGCTTCACCGGCGATTCGAGGTGAAAACAAGGGGTCATTCAGATTTGCTTCAACTTGAGGATATGAATGCTGCCCTTCATGGCCACCATATTGTTGTCTAAGGCGCTTCGTCTTCTCTTCGAGGTTATCAGCCATTTCTAAAGGTACCCTCCTCAATTTCACTCTTCCCTTGTGAATGACTTCTTTCCATGTCTTCTCGCGGAATGACCCTTCTTCATGCTGTTGACGGTTTGAATATCCCGAAAATAACATATAAACCGACAGTGTAAACGCTGTACCGATCTGTACAGGTCTGGCCGGCTCCATCGAATATTGCGTATCTCCAGCAGTCAGAAATGTACTTGCCTGTAGTAGTCGCGATGGTGAAATTGTAGCTGGGAGAGTAGTTGAGAGACTTGCACCAGAAGTCGTGATTGCTAAGTTAATAAATGGAACAGCATCTTCTATACGTTCGAGTAGATTTCGAATGTCTTGCATTATTAACTTGAGTTCAATCTCGTTTTGAGCACGATTTTTCAGTTTCGAGCCGCGACCTAAGAGTTCCGCCGCCGCCGCAGCTTTAGCCAGGCGAACGCCAAGGGACTGGATATCCCAGCGCAAGGCTTTTGTCAGAGTCACCGCAGATTCCAGGGAAGTGTTGCCTCGAGCAGAGCTGTACCAGTGTTAGAGAAGTGCAGAAGCGTAATTATATTCTTCCAAGGTTTGTGGCGCTGACTTACATCAGTTCAATCATATCTATGGCTGGAGATATGATCTGCAAAACAGCAGGTCAGATTATAGGACAAGAGACATACGCATCATGGGAAATGCAGAAGCTTCGTAGGGAAACCCGAGATGACCCTCAAGACTTTATTGCTTTGGACATTTGCCGTGTGAATACGTGAATAGTTAAAAAAAAAAAAAGCAAACATACTCGAATTTTGCTGTCAAGTTTATTTTGCAGAGCAATCAGGTCTTCCCGATCATTCCCTTTGACATTCTGGTTTCAGGCCTGGTCAGTTGTCATTCTTGGAGCATCTCATTTAGCGGATTCTTAACTACCTTCAGCAGCCGCGAACACTGGCTTATGGCGTAAGTACTCGTGATTGCTATGCCAGACCTAGCATCACCACAAGTCAGATTCTAGCAAGGCTACGCTTGCGGGATGAAAACCAGACCGGATGGCATAGTTCATTGCCTGCTGAGTGATCTGTTCGAAATGTCCGTCAATCAAAATAAACAGGTAACACAGAGCTCAAAGAATACATACTTTGGCTAAAAGCACCTCCATTCTGGCCGAAAAGAGGAGACGGAGGAAAAGGAGGAAAGGGAGCAGAAAGAGAGAGAGAGAGAGAGAGAGAGAGAGAGAGAGAAGAGAGAGAGGAGTGTTCAAGATCGCGTCTAAGACAGGTGTTTATTCATATGTTGTTGTTGAAGTTGAGGTGTGCTCGCATTATGTATTTCTCTAAGTGGTAAGCGCCAAGCGGCTGTCAGCCACACCACCATGAACGATTGGCTTCCGACGTCAGTGAAATTTCGTATCAAAGACCAACATCTGCAACACTGTAACAGCAACGTTAACGGCCATATAAACAACCATATTAATAACTAAGCCTCGCAGGCTCTTTTGAATTCCAGTGGATAGGCGCATTTGAGAGAGCAGGTCAAGCCCATACAAAATTTTGCATCCAGGCGAGTGGAGCTTTAGGCAGCGTACGGAGTACTCCCTGAATCAAGCTTATTCCTGCTGGTCGCCATGTCGGAATTAAACTCGTGGGAAGACGATCCAGCCGCTCAGGCGGACGACAACTTGACTCATCAGGCTCAGCGCGGGCTAAATATAAATGACCGCCAACCCGCTCAAACGAACACTTTCCGCCCCGATGCGAATACCTTCAATCCGGGCACTCAATCTTTTGTTCCTCAGAACCAGCAGTACGCACAACGATATGGTGCTGGGTATGATCAGTCACAATACCAATACTACAACCAACAGCAGGCTTATTATCCGCAATATGGCCAGGGAGGATATCCTCAGTACAACCAAGGAGGTTATGGTACTGCTGGATATGGGCAGTCCGGATACGGTGATGTCTATGGTCGCCAGTACGGTGGGTACAATCAACAACCGCAGTATCAGCCACAACCGCAGCAACAACAGCAGAGACAGGCTCCAGTGATTGCAAAGAGGCCAACTGCTGGTGTTGGTGCTGACACCGGAGCACCTGGGTCGTCTGGAGGGGCAGGAGAAGCAGCGGTAAAGCCCACCGCGGCAAGCAGCGCAGCACCAAAGGTGTTAAAGATAGGAGATACCCCGGCACCCAAGGCTAAGGTTCTCTCCATTGGTACACCTGCTCCTGCAGTTCCTGCATCTCCTCCAACTCCAATTGTACAGAAGAAGGATACATCCACAGGGGGAGGAGCTGGATCAAAAGCAGCGGCTGCGAAGGCGATTGAAAAGATAGAGAAGTCATCCGAAAAGACCCCCGCTTCAAGCGGCAAAACGTCTCCAGCACCCGCATCAGAAAAATCTAGCCCTGCACCGCCCGAAATGAAACCTTCCGCTCGCGAAGTTGACGCGGTAGTGAAGGAGCAAGCCGAAGATGTGGATGAGGAGACTCTTGCGGAAGTGTATGGAAAGGAACATGTGAATCTGATCTTTATCGGACATGTTGACGCTGGAAAATCTACGTTAGGTGGAAGCATCCTTTATGCAACGGGAATGGTAGATGAGCGGACCATGGATAAGTACAAGCGGGAGGCGAAAGAAGCGGGGAGAGAAACATGGTACCTTTCTTGGGCGCTCGATTTGACAAAGGAAGAGCGTTCCAAGGGTAAAACGGTTGAGGTCGGCCGTGGCTTCTTTGAGACTGAAAAACGGCGTTATACGATCCTTGATGCACCTGGCCACAAAACTTTTGTTCCCAATATGATTGGCGGCGCCTCACAAGCAGATGTTGGTATCCTCGTTATAAGCGCAAGAAAGGGTGAGTATGAGACGGGTTTTGAAAAGGGAGGGCAGACTAGAGAGCATGCCGTACTGGCGAAGACGCAGGGAGTGAACAAATTAATTGTTGTGGTAAATAAGATGGATGATCCGACAGTGGAGTGGAGCAAAGAGCGATATGACGAGTGTACAACTAAATTGACCAACTTCCTCAGGGGCACGGGCTATAATCCAAAGACTGGTAAGCTGCGATTAGCGTTTTGTTAACCGGATCACCGTTTGGCTAACCGGGTGATAGACCTGATGATAATGCCAGTCTCCGCACAGACTTCGGTAGGTATTAAAGATAGAGTGCCTAAGAACTTAGCACCCTGGTGGCATGGGCCGTCACTTCTTGAGTATCTAGACAGCATGCAGACTCTAGAACGGAAGGTTAAGGCGCCTTTCATGATGCCCATTAATGGAAAATACAAGGTAATCTTGTCTGATGCTTGTACAATTATGATAGGCTAACTGTCAAAAGGATATGGGCACAATGATTGAAGGGAAAATCGAATCTGGTGTGATCAAGAAGGGCCAATCTCTCCTCATCATGCCCAACAAACAGGCAGCAGACATTGCTGCTATCTATGGCGAGACCGAAGATGAGATCCAGCTTGCCCTTTGCGGAGATCAGGTTCGCCTGCGAATCCGCGGTGCCGAGGAGGAAGATATTTTCCCTGGATTCGTGCTCTGCTCTGCTCTTCGTCCCGTGCATTGCGTTTCAGCTTTCGAAGCTCAGATCCGTATCCTAGAACTTAAGTCCATTTTGAGCGCAGGGTTTAATTGTGTTCTCCATGTGCACTCAGCGATTGAAGAAGTCACTTTCGCGGCTCTACTTCATAAGCTAGAGAAGGGTACTGGAAGGAAGAGCAAGAAACCGCCACCATTCGCTGCGAAAGGTCAAAGTATTATCGCGAGGCTCGAGGTTACGGGAGGGGCCGGTTCGGTGTGTGTAGAAAGATTTGAGGACTATCCACAGCTAGGACGGTTCACATTGCGAGATCAAGTAAGTGCCCCTTTATGGATGCAAGTCCCAACCAGGTATCTAAAAATGCTAAAACCCTTTCCCTGCTAGGGACAAACAATTGCAATCGGCAAGATCACAAAGCTCATCACAGACGCACCTATTGTCGCCGCCACTTAAAAAGCCAGCATTTCTTTCTGCTCGGTCTTTGCATTAAGGGGTGGGGGGTTTAGACAATGCTAAATCATTTTGATGGGGCTTACGCTATTCTTACGACGGGATGCAAATGGCTAATTGAATGGGCTTACATGAAATGCTCACCGATAATCTTCTGATGCGACCATGTGCTTTGGGAGGCCTAGCGGTGGTTGTGGCAGAAAAAAAAATTCTTCAGGTTCGTTACAACTGAGTTGTCCGATTTCGTCATTGTATCTTTTTGTAAAGAGGCTCTATTCTCCTTCAAATGCAACCCCCGGCCCATACCCACAGTCAGACCCAGACCCAGACCCAGACCCAGACCTTACTCCAATCAAAATGCAGCATCTACCCAGAACTCCAATAATACAGCACAGTACCGCTCAACCAGAACACAGCCTTTCCAACTCCCACCATTAATCATCCGAATCATAATCCACAAGCCCCAACGCCACCCCCCCTTTAGAAGCCGAAGCCGGCGTACCCCCTGGATCAAGTACACTGCCATCCTCCAACCTAGCTCTATTCTTGGCACAGCCAGGCGCACCCTCATCACGCCCTCCATCCTCTCCTCTTTTCCGCTTCACGGCCACTGGCGTTAGGGGCTTGCTATTTCTGTTGAAGGAGGTGCTCCAGTCTTTGTCCTGGACTAGAAAGGGATCCATAACTGCTCTTGTGTTGGCTTGGAGTTCTCGGTGTAGTCGTTCGCGACTTTTTTCTGCTTCAGAGAGCGATTTTGGTTTTCGGGAGGGTTTGGTTTCTGCGGGTTTTGTGCCTTTTGTGTTCGCTTCTTTGCCCTCGCTGGGACTATCAGATGCGAATAGGGGTCGGGATTTTGCACGTGCAATCGCGCTTTCCGGATCGATTCTCTCGAAATCTATGAATTTGGCTCTCTGTCTGTCATCTTCCGTTTCTTCCAACAGCTCGATTCCAAGCCCCATACGATCTTTAAGGTCCTCAGTCGCGGCTGCATTCTTCTGTCGCATATGGCGATCTGCCCGGAAGACCTTCCGCAGTTTCCTGCTCCCTTCGTATGGATCGCTCCAGTCCCGATCTCGTAGCCTCTTTAGATCTTCAACCCGGCTCCTTTCACTAAGCGCTTGACGCCGATCCTCCACCTTTGAATCCAGTGCCGCAAATGGATCTTTCTCCAGTCTTTCCCGTTCCTCTGCCGTCCGGATCTTGATCTCTCCCATTCCAGCATCTTTGTCCTCTCCCGTATCACGTTTCTTTGCCCCTGATACGACAACATAGGCAGTGTTCTTCGGGTCAGTCTGAATTTCGATCCAGCCACCGCATACGGTGTGTTTCATGCGAAAAGAGTATATGGGCGAGCTATAGTAGTTGCCGATCTTCTTCTTCTCTGCGTTAAACCTAACGCCTTGTCCAACGATGACTGGGTGCGGCTGGCAAGTGGTGCACCATATGGGAAAGGGCATCTCGAAGCGCACGGTGAGGATGCCTTTGTCGAACTTTTTGGCACGGTTACCCAATGCATGCCTGTGTCTAGTCAACCATCTATAGATCTAAGAGCGAACTATACATGTCCTTACTTTCCCGCAAGCTTGTTGGCAGATATGGTGCCTTCGTACTCGGGAGGGACATAACGTCCCATATCTGCATCTTGTTCAGCATCAAGTCTATGCAAGTTAGGAATACATAATTACATACTAAAGCCCTGCATAGTGAAGAACGCTACACTTCAAAGGGTGCAGTCCGACGTTGGAGGTATTGTCATCAGTTTGGGTTGCCGGGAGATATGAGGCAGCTCATTCACCATAATTCTGCGTTTGTAACTTAGCTTAGTAAGCTAGATCTGTACCTAGCTACGAATTCTAATAGTGCGTAAGAACTAACTAAGGTTTACCAAATCAACGGCTGGGTGGTCTAGTGGTAGGATTCGCGCTTTGGGTCACATGACACGTATGTGCGAGGTCCCGGGTTCAATCCCCGGTCCAGCTCCAATTGGAATGAAGTTTTTTTCCTTTTTTTTTCTTTTCAACTCTCTTTAAACTAAACGTTTCTAAAACCTTTCTCGATCTGTTTGGCCTCACCTCATAATGATAGAAGTACTACGCATTCCCCAATGGTTGTTGGTTGCACTATACTCGAGAATATGGGCTCGCACGTGACGTGCTAATTATCTGATCCAAGGACTGGGCGAACCCCCACAACTTTCTACAGCAGCAGAGATGGCGCCTGTCTACCAGAAGCGCCAATTAAATTCTGCTGCTGAGCTGGAGACATCACGAAAGCGTCCACGGGTAGGGTCGAAAAATAATGGATCGAGGTCAAATACGACAAAAGTGGCTCTGGGTGATTTGGACTGGAAGGCAGTGCCCATGCCAGATAGGCTGGACGATGTGGAAGGATTCTTTGGTCTTGAGGAGGTAGAGGGCGTCCAGGTCGCGCGCAGCAGTAGCGGTCAAGTGGAATATCTGGTACTTCTCTTATTGTGCGATATTTACGGCAGAGAAATTGATTAACGAGGGTGTATAGTTGACGGGCAAGAAAAGCAAGAACGGCAAGCAAGGGAAAATAAAATCCGCAAGCATTCGGAACAAGAAGGAACTACTGGTTGGCAAGGTTTCAGAGGACATTGACCAAGATGAATGGAATGGCTTTGATGATCCCCTGGGTCCCGAGGCAGCCAGCATTCCTGGAGCGGGAAGCGGGCAATCTATGCAAAAAAGCTCCAAGTTATTGAAGAGGAAGCGCGAGAACAATATAAAACGTTCAGAAACGGACGAATCACTTCGAAATAGTTTCGCTGGTCTGAAAGACAGTCCAAACGAGGAAGAAGTGGACGTGTCGGCATGGAAGTCTCTGAATCTAGCACCAGAGACATTGCTGTCTCTTGCTCGAATTGGATTTTCCCAGCCCACCCCGATTCAGCTTGCTGCCATACCGGAGATTCTCGCCGGACACGATGTGATCGGAAAGGCATCTACGGGGTCAGGGAAAACACTTGCATTTGGAATTCCAATTCTAGAGCATTTCCTAGAGGGGCAACAGAGGAAGCCTCGACAAACAACATCAGAATCGGAAGACGTCTCACGCGATCCAATCGCCTTGATATTATCTCCGACAAGGGAATTAGCCCATCAGCTTACAGCCCATCTCAACGCACTGTTCGATCATTCAACGTTTACCGGCAAAAGTCCCTCTATTGCCACGCTCACTGGTGGCCTGTCTCTGCAGAAACAAAGGCGGCTACTATCAAGGGCTGATATTGTTATCGGTACACCCGGCAGGCTATGGGAAATCATCAGTGAAGGCAGGGGTCTAGTGGCTTGGCTAAAGAAAATCAAATTTCTTGTTGTCGACGAAGCCGACAGATTACTGAGTGAGGGTCACTTTAAAGAATTCGAAGAGTTGCTGAGTGTGTTGAGGCTAGACTGTGACCATAGTGAAGAGAGTAACACAGAAGAGGGTTTTACAGAGGGTGCTGAAGATGATGAGAAACAGCCAAGCAAAAACACAGGAGAACAAACCCCAAGACAGACGCTGGTATTCTCAGCCACGTTCCACAAGGGCCTACAACAAAAGCTATCAGGCAAACGTGGACACTTCGGTGGTGATCTCATGGGTAAAAAGGAGTCAATGGAATATCTGCTCAGGAAGTTGAAGTTCAGAGAAGAGAAACCTAGGTTTATTGACATCAATCCTGTGAGGCAGATGGCGGAACGTCTTAAGGAGGGATTGGTAGAATGTGCCGCGATGGAGAAGGCAAGCTTGCCCATGTTGTGGAGAAATACCGCACTTTTGGAACTAACCGTAGTATAATGCACTAGGACCTCTATCTCTACGCACTACTCCTTTACCACCCCAACCAAAAAACTCTCATCTTCACAAATTCAATCTCCTCCGTCCGGCGCCTTACCCCCTTCCTCCAGAACCTCGGTCTCCCTGTCCACGCACTTCATTCCCAGATGCCTCAAAAAGCCCGCCTGCGATCCATCGAGCGATTTTCGTCCCCGCAATGCCCTAGCGGCATCCTCGTAGCGACCGATGTCGCCGCCAGAGGACTCGATATCGGGGGCGTGCAATTGGTCCTGCACTATCACTTACCACGAACGGCAGATATGTACGTCCACCGTTCCGGACGAACAGCCCGCGCCGAGCAATCCGGATCAAGCATTCTCCTATGCGCACCAGAAGAAATCGCAGGAGTTCGCCGTCTCGTAGCCAAAGTCCACTCCTCAGACCTCACCCCCAGCGACAGCAAGAGCAAATACTCAATGCGCACACTCGATCTCGACCGCCGCGTCGTCTCCCGCCTCAAACCCCGCGCCACCCTCGCTAAAAAAATCGCAGATTCTACTCTCGCTAAGGAGAAAAAAGGGCTCGACGATGACTGGTTGCGAACCGCGGCTCAAGACCTCGGGGTCGATTATGATAGCGAGGAATTTGAGGTTACGGAGGGGGATCAGAAGGGGAGGGGGAAGGGGAGGAAGAAGGCTGCGAAGGAGGCGAGGTCGTTGACGAAGGCGGAGATCAACGGATTGAGAGCGGAGTTGAAGGGGTTGCTGGCGCAGAGGGTCAATGTCGGGGTCAGTGAGACGTATTTGACTTCTGGCCGTGTGAACGTAGCAGAATTGTTAGAGGCTGGGAAGACGGGGGATTTCTTGGGGGTGGTTGATGGCATAGCGTTTGATGCTTAAACACTCTAAAGATTCAGATGCTGAGCGCTTGGTTTTTCTCATTATGGTTTCTATCTGTCTACTTCTATCAGAGCTATAAGAATATTTTCCTCCGTGAAAATTGAAAAGCTACAGCCTGGGGAATAGAGTAATGACCCCGCGAACTTTTTTGAAAATAACCTCGTTAGCCGAATGCTAACTGCTGTAGCCCCAATTGTAAGAGTTGATATTCAAACTCCCCACCGTGTCAATCAAGATCCCCCCTACATCTTCTTGTTCTTCACCGGTGATGTTGATCTCTGCGACGCGGTATTCCTCGGCGAGCCTTCCGCCCCTCCTTCGGTCGGGTTACGCTGCTTCGACACTGCCGGATTCGCAGGGGAAACATCCAACGGATTCGGGTCGGCCTATGGCATCGCTGAAGATTTAGCTCTAAACTAAAATTCAAAACTACTGACACTACTCCCCCACGCTCGCTAGGGGAGGACGAAGCAGAAGATCCATCACTCACCCCTCTCGCCGCAGTATCACGCTCGGATTCCGGGTCTGTCTTCTCCGGGTTGAACGCCACGTCTGTCTGGTGTGCAGCTTCATCGTCTGATCCGCTCTGGGCGTATTCGGTGCGGCCAACGTTGATGCTGTCCTTATCCTGCGTGTCCTTGCGCGGGGACGTGAATACGCGCGAGTGATGCATTTGGCGCACCGAGGCGATTTTGGTGCGAGGAGGACATGTTTTGCGGAGGCGATATGTGTGGGCCATAAATCTGCTTGAAGTCGAAGAAGGATTGATGGAAAACATTGGGCTGGATCCTTTTTAATTGTGGACACGAAAGAAGAAAAAAAGCCCCAGTGATAACCGATGGATTTCCTGACAAAATTGGTGTAACTGGACGGCTGGTTTCCGTGTTGTTTGAGGTTCTTGGTGGTTGCAGTTACCATGAAGTGACGTCGTCATTGCGTAACGGGTGTCCGACATGCGTAGATAATAATAACAACTGATAATCCACGCAAGAATCGATCAAGTTTTCGACAGTTGCTTCGCCTTCTGCAGTCGGTCTGAAGGGAAGGGGAAAACAGAAAATCTTAATTGCCGTGCGAAAGGTTTAAAGAAAAGGTCCCCAAGACAGGTCTACTGACGTGTCGTATTTCCCAACGGTTATCTCGATAAGATGGATATGACTAAACCCCGCCCATTCATTATCACAAGACTGATACAATTCATCCCTGGTGGCACTTGACCACGGCTAATTCAATTTCACGAGGTGGACGACGTCTTTCCGTATCCCCCTCCAGCTGCTCGTCTCAACTCCAATGCCCGCTTGTACGGCGGTGCTGTTGGCGGTTGGACGGGATCTAGGCTCTGACGGCCTTTCGGAAGGCGGTACGATGCATCCGCATCATAGGATGAGAGATCCCCACAAGCTAAAAACGGCGCAATCCATCTTGCGTCCACCTCATCATCCGAATCAAGTTCAATTTCAATGATGCCGTCTTCCCTAGTGATCCTTTTCTGTCCGCCAACCTTCGGTGAACCTTCATTTGGTGCCGTATCCAGCTTAGTCCCAGCCCCTAAGGGAGTATTCAAACTCGCTTTAAAGCCTTTTGGAGGCTGAAATCCTTCGCAAACCACAAATGCCTCGATGCTACTGGCTCGAGAGCTCCTTGGTTTCGCCACTCGGACTCTCCTGAACATAGCCTTGAGCTGCGCATACAGCAGATCAACATCCTTCCCCCTGAAGATCTTGGCCACAAACTTCCCCTCCGGTTTTAGCACACAGAGCGCCAAGTTTAGTGCTGCAAACAGCAATTGGCTTTGAATATAGATGTCAAGGTCATGTAGACCAGTAACGTCAGGCGCACCATCAGAGAGGACTAGATCAACTGGATGAGAAGCAGAAGTTGAGGCAGGATCAAAGTCATCGGGGTCCAGAGCCTTCAGAAGTAGCGGAATGGTCGATGGATGAGTTATGTCGGCACGGAGGGTGGTGATGCCATCAAGTGGCGTCATGGGTTGTAAGTCGATGGAGACGATCTTGACATCTCTCCTTGGAAGCGTCTCGTGCTGCCTGGGAGAAACTTCCGCAGATGATTCCGGGAGAGCGTTCCCAGGGCTTTCGAGGTTTGCAGAAAGCAATTTCTGCTGCTTATCCTCCCAAGCCGCTCGGCCAAACTTTTCTCCCTTGATCAGCACCCTTGAGAGCACCTGACTCCAACTTCCAGGAGCTGCACAGAGATCCACCACCCGTGTGACGCCGTCAAACAGATTGAATTCTTCATCCAGCTGCAATAATTTGTAGGCGCTTCGGGCTCGCCATCCTTGCTCCTTAGCCAAACGGTAATAGGCATCCCGTTTATCCTTTGACGATTTACCCATAGTCTTGATTGGGGAGGAGTACAGTAGGACGAGGAGGGAAGGAAATGAATAGATGGAGGGACATGAGGCGAAATTCTAGTCCACGTGATCACGCGTCTCTACGAACATGATGGCTATATCTCATTCAGCTTTCCTGCCTTCAACAGCTCAATAGCATGTACCTCGACCTATTCTCCTATCAATTGCCATTGAAATTTAGGAGACAGAGGACTATGAGATCCCCATGCTACCACAAGACTTTCTCATATTCTCGAGGAGCGCCCCCACCACTTCAATCGTATTAAGCAAAATTTAAACCATATCATTCTTATATTTTCTCGGGGAATGCCTCGTCACCTGAAATGCTTCTGGACATTTTTTTTTGTATGTTCATGTTTATTTGATACCCTTGGGAGTGCTTTACAACTTGAAGAGCCACCAGCGATTTGGCGGACACGTTTTACTATCCAGCCAACCGGTGGCCCCGATGGGAGGTTGGCAATCAGCGCTTTCCTTGTACTTAATCGACGTCCGCCTGCCTAATGGAGCAGATCGTGAATATGTGTCGTTGCAGGAATGAGGCCGTTGATCCTCCTAGGAGGTCTCGGTCTGCTAGTTTTAAGGAGTTGGGAAACCGTACTGTCTATGTGATGCTGCTGGGGCAGCAGGCAGAGATTAATCGTCGCTAGTAGGAAGCTCTTTGCCCCCGCTGAAGCAGAGGCTGTTGTGTTGTGTGGTGAGATTGCGGTCATGTCTTCACGGCTACGGATGACTGAGGCGAGCCTCGATAGGATGTTTTGATTTATCTTGTTCACGTTGTCTTTCTATGCGCGTGAGGTCCATTATTTTCTTTTGGTGCGTCTCGGAACAGAAAGGGCGAACCATTTTGCGCAGTCACTTTTGCTTGAGAGGTGAGTTGATATTATTATTAAGGGAGTAACTGGAGCAATTATGAAAATAGTAATGGCAGCAAAGCACACCACTCCCAATTGACCAACTCAACGGGACCACATTACCACCACCGTCATCATACAGAAGCCAAATCTCCCTCCTTTAGAGCGGAGTGTTCACATTCCCAGGGAGCCCATCCTCTCCGCTGCCCCTCCCCTTATCCCCCTTCAAGCCCCCTTCCACGCCATCATGGACATCTCGCAACGCCTCCATAAGGTATTCGAAGCACTTCTCGCAAAAGTGCGGGAGGTTGCGGCGGATCAACTGAAATTGACGCTCAAACTGACAGTTGATGTCGCTGCGGGGACAGCGGACGATCTTGCGCACTGCGTACGGGTCATGACAACCACAGGACCAACGAGTCACGATTGTCTGCGCGGAAATAGGTTGTTGGCAAGAGCAGGAGGGATGGGGGGGGGAGGGGAGGCTGACTTGACACATGATATCTTTTCCTTCTTTTCCAATCTTTTGCTTTTGCTGCTAGATCTGAGCTCGATGAGTAGATGAGGATGTTTGAAAACGAAAGTGTGCCAATCCTAAAGCTAACTAAGGCAATCGCTCTTGTAGCTCGCAGATGGCTTCTAGCTTGCAGGTGGGAGCAGAGCTGGGTGGGTAGAGATCTTCCTTAAATAGACAGAAAGTCCGCGTAACCGGCTAATACGTCCCGTCAATTGCTTCTCTTCACGCAACTGATCTATGTGACGAAGCGAGCGGATGTAGTAAGGTGAATGAATGAGCTCGTGTTAGAAATGAGATGCCGTGAGTAACTCAGGCAACTGAACCAGCTGCCGACATTTGATAATGATGGGGAGAGCACCTCTCGGGCGTTTGAGCCACTAATTTACCTGTTGAGCATGTCGTTTGGTTTCCGTCTGTCCTGTCTGTTTTAATCTGTCTGAACATTGCATCAATAAAAAGACAACAAGAACGTTTCCGGATCTTAATAGCCAAGTGGGGTGGCGGATGGAGCGGCTCGGTGACAGCAAGGACAAGATCAGTGGTATCCCAGATCCGCAACAGCGCTTATTATTTCTGCAAAATTAACCGTTCTGCAACCAGATATTCCCATTGCGAATTCTCCTCATCCAACAGCATCCATTTGCTCCTGCTCAGCAAAAGGTACTCTTCTAAACACAAGACATTTCGGAACTCCAGCAAATATGCGCCTAATTTATCAGTGTTTTGAAATAGAGTCGCAGTTTGTGCAAAAGAAAACATGCTAGTTTTCCATAGGGAGACTTCATCTCATTTAAACAAATCATTGAAGAGCATTAAATTACTCATCTGTGAAGGTTAAAGCCAATCCTCTGCCAGGTATTCTCAACATCTCCAAGAAATTTATAAAAGCTATCATCGTTAATCAGATCACATAACATCGTGCTGATCTCCGCCTGCCTATCTTCATCAGATAAGGCTGCGAGTCTCTTTGAATCATAGTCTGTGGGTCGAGGATGATGCATATGCTTCTGCACAAAAGCTTCCATAGACCTCACCTCCTCGTCCTGCGGCCGTTCTTGTGTGAGGGGTTGTGTGAGGGGTTGCTTTGATGCTGTAACAGCTTCAAGCGCGGGAACTGACAAGCTGACAGTCCCTTCCTTACACATGGGGTTTTCACAGAGTTCTCTCGGCAGGTAAGATTTAGTGGGAACTCCACGGCATCCCACACCTGAGGCAAGGGCAGAATCATTTCTCAATCCGGATCCGTCCTTAGGGATGCTTAGCGGAATAAAGGACGAGTTTTTGTGCGGCTTGAGTAACAAGGTCTGTTTTCTTAGTGGCATTACCCCATCGCCTGGCTTGTACATGGCTGTAGCTTCTCTTGAAATGGGGCGGAGGGTTGGCTTCGGTAAATCTGGAAGCTGCAGTTTCGAAGGAATGGATCTAGCCTCAGCTTCAACGTGGGGTAGCTTTGGCCTTTCGGGGAGCGGTGGTTTCCCAAATGGAAGCTCTCGCCTCGGCGGCATAATTTGGCTCACTGTCCGTTGAGGATCCGAAATCGATAAAGGAGCGTCAGGCGGTAACCATGGTGGGCCTGGCTGCGACGAGTTCATCTGCTCTGAGTCACGGTATTGCGGGGTTTCCGGAATAGATGCTGAGTACGATGAGAAGAAGTCTTGACAAGGATAGGATTCTACTTGCGGTGGCGCCGTGAGTGACGTACCATGATAACCGAGGACCGGACGATGATACAACCCCGTAGAGGTTGATGGTATCATCGGAGGTGATAAGTACCAAGGTGGATTAGTCCTGACATCTCCTTGAGTCAGAGTCTGGGGAGACCTTGAGCCCTTGTGCACATTTACAGAGGCAGGTTGATATGAGGTCTGGCAACGTCGCGGCTGCGATGGAAATCGAGAAGTGTCCTCCCTTGCTCCAGTGTCTGTAGGCAGTCTTGAAAGGGAACCGGTTTGATACCATGGCGCGGAATTTCTGAGCACCTGATCTGATGTCGACGGGCGAAGTGATACACCATCATGGAACGTAGTATCTCTACGAGCAGGTTTTGCCATATTTTGATTTCCCCAGGATGGCTTGGCAAGAGTCTGAGATTTAGGCTCGTCCACAACAGGTGCCTGCTGAGGAGGTGATGCATCTGATATCGGATATCCAACCTCACAGAGTACAGAAAGTACTACCCGATAGTCAGAATCAGTGGTGAACTTCATTTGGAAACGCCGGACCTTTAACACAACGTTAGAAGTGAAGTGGTTCTATCGACGAGAAATACTTACCAGGCCGTTTTCTGTCTTGTAACGCATTGCAATGACCGGAGACCGTTTGATTGCTAGGATGACTTTATCCATAGGAAGCATAGAAGCCCTCGCACTCCGCACCAACATATCAAGGTCTAAATCCTCCTAGGTATAGGGTAGGGTTAGACATACAAAAAAGATAAAGAGAACAAAGCAAGAATTATACAGCAATTTCACCCCCAAAGCGTAGTGCAAGGGAGGAAATTGTACGTGGGAGATGTAGGAACACAAAGTCAGTGGCATGCAGCAAGGGCATACCATGACTTCTTCATCTTTGATAAGCGTCAACTTCCTCCGGCCATTATTGGTTTCTGCACGTTCAAGAACACAATAGAGCCTATCTTCTTGGCGTGTGAATGCGGTCCAAATACTAGGATCTGCCGAATTGGCACCGGTTGCATAATGTAACCTCTCCAAAGGGAGAGAAACCAGCCTTCGCTGGTTCTGCATAGTTGCTAGTCGCTGAGAATTTAGTCTATAAAGTACTCTGTAAGAGCCGATAGATAACGATGGATTCCTAGAATCAATCTACTCTGTACACGCAACCCATATCTTTCCATGCCAGGATATGGAAGCTGTAGCTGTGGAAGAGAGTAGTTGGTGGTTCGGAGTTAAATTTGCTTACATAATCACAGCGCGCCGCCGCTTTAAGGGCATCGCAAACCAAACGCTTTTGGTGCAAAGCTTTGAACTTGTAACTATTATTTCACCTCTTTTGGTACATATCCGACAGCCATTTTTGGCACCCTTACGTGTCATTGAAATCACTTATTTGGGTATGGAATGCCTTCTTGACGATCTCGCAACAAAGAGTTCCCCTGGGTTTCGAATCGCCTAACCATCAAGACTTTTACGTCTTCTCAGTTGCCCTGCGATTCCATCATGGCGCCCACAGGTCGTTCACGGGATCCTTCTATAGAAAGATCGCCAGAATATGAAGATTTTATCAATAATTTAGCTGAGTATCATGAGAAACGAGGGTCTGTCTGACCATCTTTGCTTGCTCATGCGCCTGTCTCGGTTGCCCTCTGCTCTTGTATAGTATTGCTTAGACCTTGGTGATCATGCAGGACCACACTAGAACGCGAACCCCGTGTAGGTAATAGGCATGTCGACCTCCTTCGGCTGTACAAGACGGTGGTAGAGCGTGGTGGCTACGACGTCGTTAGCGCAGAGAAACTTGCCTGGAGATCATTAGGGCATCATTTCAGTTTGGGAACCTCAAATTTACCTGCACTCGCCTTCAACCTGAAGACGGCCTACTACAAAAATCTTGCGTATGTCTTCCACACCTTGTTTTGTAGTCTGGTCTTTGGCAACGCCATTGATGTTGCGCTACAACTGACGGTATCCTGCAATAGGGCCTATGAAATCACATATGTGCACAAGAAAGAACCACCACCCAAGGAAATCCTCGAGGACGTAACTGCCCGTGGCGCCGCTCTACTAACGCGCACTGTTGAAAACTTCAAACCACCAGGAAACAGAGAGCAAGGACAATTGGCAAACGGCGAAGATACGGATCATTCTGGGGACGAAGGGCAGACCACTCCTAGCCAGGACAAAGGAGGGAGCGAGGAACCGGGAAGCATTGGGAGAATAACAAGAGGTGATTTGATATTTCCTCTTAGCAATAGTATTAAGTGACTGTCATTTTTGAATGTTGGGCCTACTTCGTCTGGCCGACGGTATTTCAGAAGACTGGTCTCGTTTACGGAAGCTTGCGCTATGCGCAATTGCCTCTTTCACAAATTCATCAGTCAATGCTTCGGAGATTTTAAACTAACTTTACTAGGTCTGCGGCAGGCACCACCCCAGCGGGTTTTATTTCAACCCGATCTATCGTCATCACGACAGACACGCAACGCATCCGCCAACATGAATTCTCCACACTCAGCCTCTCAATATCTAGGTGGCAGCTTAAGCAGCTCATCCAATCCTGCCAGCATGTCATTTACTGTGGCAAACTACGAACCGCGCCCTCAAATGCCTCTTACTTTGAGACCCGTTATCACGCCTGGTAATAATCCAGAACTTTTCAGACAGAGGCAGAAAGCTCTAAGAGAAGCTGCATCATCGAAGGCAGGCCGAGCTGCACCGGGTTACAAAGGGATGATGCTACCAGGAAGTGAGTTCATCTCCGCTGCATAATAACATAACCTGCTAACACATCTCATCTGCCAGCTGGCTTTGAAGGTCCAAACATATACGTTCGAACCTTACTTGCACTTCGATCTGGTATCCGAGAAGAGGAGGACTACGCTTTACATCATCTTGTCAAAATCTCCCATGAAAGAGGAGAGAAGTATAGGTTTGAAGCTTTCCCGGGCTTGGCCGAAGGTCTTGTGGAGAAGGTTTTGGAAGTCAGCTCGCTTTTTTATGACGTGAAGTGGGATATCTCGTATCGGGATGATAGTTCCGCGCACGAAAAGCAAGCACTAGACGGCATCCATGGCACAACCGATATTCTTGCCAAGATTGCATCTCTTAAGCCCTTATATATGGGTGATGACATGGAGACCGAGGAGTTTAGTCATCGCTTGAGCAAGATCAGCGAAGCTGGACTGGTTCTCCGAAACATGGCCATGCTGGAGGAAAATGCGGAGCACCTTTCACGCCTCCACCCGGTCCGCGATTTTATCAACATTACTCTCAATCTTCCTCCCCGCCCTTCAATCATCGAACTGCAACACTACGCGCTTGATATTGCAGAACAGATAACAAAATATTTGTCTCTGGAGCCCGAAGATCCTCTGTATCGGTCTCTTTTGGCTCAACTCGAGAGATCTGACCGTGGCACTATCCTAACCACTTTACGAGCAATCAGCCGTATTTCCATGAATCTAGAAGAGAACAATCGGCTTAAAGGGGTCCCGATATCGGTCATCAGACGAATTAGCGACTGGACCTTAATCGATGATGAGGAGCTTGTCAACGCGTGTCTTGACTTCCTGTATCAGTTCACAGCTGTGGATGAGAATGTACAGGCTATGCTCACTGAGGTCAACATTGAGGGTCTGATCAATCAGCTCGTTCGGCTACTGTTGTATGGGGCTAAGGAAGTTGAAACAAAGGTTTTGACGAAGAAGCCAGCTAAAGGACGTAGCGCGAAGGAGATCCCTAACCTACCTCAGGACTTACTAGAGCAGCTCCTCAAGTATGAAGAACCAGAGAGAAGCGGTTACTGGTAAGTTTTAAAGACTTCATCCTCCGTGACAAAGCTAGCGCTAACATATTTTATGCAGGCTTCGTGCTTGCTTTGAAGAAGATCCGGACGAAGATATCACTCAGATCGCGCTCTGGCAGGCATATCAATCCCGTTTTACAGATCTCAGCAACACACGGGCCCTTCTTCCTGCGGCTGAATTTATTAAAAATGTCTCGACCACATTCGCAGGCGCAACCGCTCAGGTGCTCGCTGGCACTGCTCCGAAATTTATCATCAAGGGTATCCGACCAAGACACCTTCCGATGGATCCGAGGGGCAGGGTCTATCAGCGGTGTCTTTGGCGGAAGGAGTTGGGCAAAAAGAAGTCAGAGTGTGGCGAATTTCTGCTGAAGGGAAAGAATATGTGGGATCATATCATCGAGGAGCACTTACGGGTCCCAAGACGCGAGGATGGCAAATGGGATTTCACCGCTTACCCAGACAGAAGATACACATGCAACTGGGGAATATGCGGACGCTTCGGCGCCCACGGGACAGAGAGTTTGTACCAAGTCGGCATGCACGTTAAAACGCACATGCCTGAGACCAAGAAAGCGCACATCAAAGCCAAACATAGCTTCAGCAGAAGTCCCGACGGTCCACACGAGGCAGAATTCCGGAGTCAGATATTCTACAACACCGCGGTCGATGAGAATGGGGATGCTGCCGGTCTCCCGTTGACGGCAGCGTTGGTGCTCAGGAATCTTGCGAGAAATTTGACCAAGGGCGACGATATTATTACCGGGGACGCTAGAGAGAGTGGATGGATGAGGAAGCTGTTCGCGCCTGTGGAGCCGCAGTTGTGGTTTGTGATGGCGTATAATAAGCCCCTGGCGGGGTACATGGCGGACTTGACCGGCACGATTGCCGCTGGTGTTTAAGTTTCCGGGAGCAATCATCATTTTTTTTCCTTTTTTCCCTCTTATATTTGTGTTTGCCTTGAATTTTCAGGGGATGCGAGTCCGAGGCAAGGAATAGCATCCGGGATTTGCGTGACTGTATTTCTAAGCGTTGGAATATATCCAAGACGCCCCCTCTATGTTTCTTAGAGATTTGTATTCATGAGATTGCTATCTCGCAACGGATATTCATATTATATGAAACTCTCTATGGCGTTTCCAGCAACTAATCCTGGTGTATACTCTTAAATTATATGAAACAAGCAACAACCTAGCCCCTAAACCCCTATAGAAAGGAGGCTCTTTTTTCCCCGATCATCTCAACGGCTTAACTCCCTTATGAATCGCTGCAATTCCGCCCGTCAAATCTTCCCACTTAGCACCCTCCTCCCCCCTCAACCCTGGGACCACGAATCCCGCATCCTGAATCATACCACACCACTCCCTCTGATCTGGAAATCGTTCAATACTCTCGACCAAATACTGATAGCTATCCCGATCACCCGCAACCAATTGGCCTATCAACGGGATAGCACCGAAACTCCATCTTTTATATATCGTCTCCAAGAGGGGATTTGTGACTTTGCTGAACTCGAGACAGGCAAATACGCCACCGGGTTTTAGGACGCGGAAGGCTTCGCGGAGGGCGCGGGGCTTGTCTGTGAAGTTCCGGATCCCGAATGCTACGGTGTAGAGATCGATACTATTATCCTCCACCCCCGCTGCAGCAAGATCCTCCGCATTCGCCTCGATGAAGCGAATCCGTCCCTGTCTCGCATACATCGCAGCGTCACCCGTCGCGGCACGCCTCTTTCCATGCGCCAGCATATCCGGATTGATGTCCGCGACGGTGACGGAGGTTTTGGTGTCGTGGTTGATGGTTGTGGCGTGGTCGAGGAGGCGGAAAGCGATGTCGCCGGTGCCGCCGGCGATGTCGAGGATGGTTTGAGGGTGGGTGGAGTGCGGGGAACCGGGGTTGAGGGAGCGGACGAAGTGGTCTTTCCAGAGGCGGTGGATGCCGAGGGACATTAGGTCGTTCATAGTGTCGTAGGAGGAGGCGACGGAGGAGAAGACGGAGGCGACTAGAAGGTTAAAGCATTAGCTCTTGTTTTCTCGTTCTCTTCTTGTAGGAGATAGGGCAGATGTAAAGTATGTAAGTTAGAACCTTTAGCTTGTTTCACGGACTCGACGACAGTCTCGAAGCCAAAGTGCGTCGTCCGCTCTTCCTTGGTGGACGACGACTGCTGCTGCTGCTGCTGCTGCTGAGCATAACGCACTGCGCAAGAAAAGCACCGATATGGTTCCTGTGACTGTATGTTTGTCCGCAGCCGCGCAGAGAGCGCCCGCCCGAGGGTTTTTGATGCCATTGCTGTGAATAGTTTTGTTGCAGTTGTGAATGGAAGTTCAACATCATGTGCAAGCGATTTGAGTGAGGATGGTCATAGCTCGATAGTTATGTGCTACCAACCAGTCGACAAACCACTTCAGACGCTGGGACTCATGAGCAGCGCTTTGGTTCCATGCCGGACAACACCCAAACCTCATCCACCATTACATAAAGCACTCCTACCCATCTCCGCAAACCCACAAAAAGTCCTTGCATCCCATACAAAACACGCCTATCCTACACAAAAGCCCTTACTAGAAAAACAAAAAGAAACAAAAAAGGAGATAAATGATTGTTAATTAAGAAACGGTTAGACCGACAATAAGACAACTCCTATTCATCTCAGACACCGGTATATAGGACTAGGTCGTAGGTGAAGATTTTCCTTTGCTATAGGAAAGCTTTGGTAGAAATATTTTTACGATCCGGAGCTATATATGACAATACAAATCACTTACAATCGTTCAACCGTTTGACGTTCTTCCAATGGATGATGCTAATCCCTTTGAAACCCACATGAAGAAAAGAAATAATAACATGGCCTGTGAAGCTAGAGATAATGCACATTCTCTACTACCCTCACACCCCATTCTTCCCCTCTTCAAATTCTTCTGCATCATACTCATCCGGATACTCCCTCAACACCCTCCTCAACTCCCCCATTTGCATCCTCTGCTCCTCCGTAACCTCCTCATAAACATCCGTCCACGCCTCTCTAATTGGCCACTTCTTCTCCATCTCCCCCTCCGCAAACGCCTTCATGACCTCCTTCCTGATCCCCGCCCTCGCCTCCCTCTCCTTCTCATCATCCCACACCCCCTTGCGCTCCAACCACTTCCGCATCCGCGTAATGGGGTTATCCCTGCGTTTCCAGTCCTCGACTTCGATACGTGCGCGGTAGGCGAAACTGTCGTCGCTGGTGCTGTGGTGGGAGACGCGGTAGGTCATTGCTTCGACGAGGACGGGTTTGCAGGAGCCCGAGAGAGCGAGGCGTCGGGCTTCTTTGGTGGCTTCGCGGACCGCCCAGATGTCGTTGCCGTCGACGCGGATGGTTTCGATGCCATAGCCGATGCCCCGACTGGCGATGCCGTCGCCGCGGTATTGTTCGAGGGTGGGGGTACTGATGGCGTAGCCGTTGTTGCGGCAGATGTAGATTACGGGGCAGGAGCGTGTAGCTGCGATGTTGAGTGCGGCGTGGAAGTCGCCTTCGCTGGCGGCGCCTTCGCCGAAGTAGCAGGCTGCGACTGCGGAGGGTTGGTTAGGGTTTGCGAGACGGCGCATCTTGAGTGCGTAGGCAGCTCCAGCAGCATGTGGTAATTGAGTTGCTAGAACAGAGGAAATGGGGTGCTGTCATTGTTTCCTCAGTCTTCATTCCCAATAGCATGGTCACCACATCTGGAGAATACAAAGATCCCTGCTCCCAAAAGAAAAGGGGAACCAGCGTAATAAATAAATTATAGCATACCACATTCAAACTCCTACTCGCAAAATGATTCGGCATATTCCTCCCCTTCGACTGATCCTTCCGATTAGAAAAAAAATTCGCCATGAACTTCTCGAGCGTGAACCCTCGCTGCTGGAGCGCACCTGCCTCTCGATATTGTGCGAATATCACGTCGTCAGGTGTTAATGCTGCTGCTGACCCGACAATGGTGCCTTCTTCACCTGCAGCAACCTATTATGAGAAGAAGTTAGTTGTTATGGAGGAGAGGTGAATGGAGAGATTAGAGAACAGTTAGGAATATTTGAGATATACCATATAGAAGCTCAGCCTCCCCTGTCTCTGTGCCTCAAACATTATCAAATCCATGATACTAACTGTCTCCCGCACCCCAGGTCAGCCACAGCCATACCCCACTATTCAGGGTCCAACTGTCCAGACTCACTTAACAGCATATCCTTGTACAACTTCACCGCCTCCTCATCTGAGACATCCTTCGGCGCTCTCTCTTCATCCACTATCACGCCATCAGAATCCATGATACGATATGTAGGAATCGCACTCTGGTCTGACGGGGTTTGGAAAGCGAGCGTCGTGGTGAATTTGCTGTTCACGGCTCCAGGGAAAAGTACGCTGGGTAGAACGCATCAGCACCAAGCTGTGACTCTGCAGGAAGGGAACCTTGCCGGTCTGAGCCCGGCTTCTGTGAGATTGATTTCCATCGTCGAGTGCATTGTGAGAGGTATTTATGTCTCGGGAGTGCTGGAAGGACTCTGAGAGTGACGCCTGAGGAGCGACATTGCATTCGTACGCATATTTGGGAGGCTGTTCGTGAAGACATTATGCTACCGCAACATCACTCGAAATGAAAGCATTCTACTGTTGTTTATCGGGGATGACTTGGATGTCGTTCAAATCTGGGGAAGTGTTGCGGCGGTTATCATCGGCTTAGCACATCATCAGCTTAGCATATCATCAGGTGATTACATTCATCGACATTTGCGATGGGACACATGCAGAACTCTCTATCCGTTCCTCTGACGCATTTCAATTGTAAAACATGGTCAACGTCTACATTAACATAGCTGGACTATGGAATAGATGTGATGCAGTCTGGCAATTGCATAAAGGGCTCACCGTGCCGGAATTTTGATATCAACCAATCAGAACCCGGACAACATAGAATTCCGTCTCTGGATGGGATGCTGAAGTATGTCTTCAACAGGGCTTAGCAAATGATCAGACCTCACAAACGGATAGGGGGGGTAATATGAGGCTCGCCTGCCACTTATAATCTATCACATTCTCATGCTCCAGTCGTAGCGATCAACCATTGCCGACAGCCTAAAAGCCCGTATCTTAGCTAAGTGATGTGGAGGGAGAGAAGGAAGAGGCAGAAAGTTATAAGAGAACCAAAACCAAGCCATCCCCAAACGCCTGATGCCACTCTGCGAACACGCTATGGTCGACTTTGTGTCTATCTCTTTAGAGGCGCTCTTGTCAGCTCACGAGATCAGACTAACAGTATAGCTAAGCAAATGTTATATAAGGAATGAAAATTCTCCCCATCTGAAACACCGTACAGTTAACAAGCATCTGCTGCTGGAGAATTTACATCTGTCCGGCACCAGTTCAAACTTGTTCATCCTCACCCGCTTGCTGGTAGATGTGCCGAGTTCGGGTAGCATCCTTCCGCATGCTCTGGCCGGAGCCCGTGAAGCCAACTGTACCATCAAACAATTAGTAATCGATTAGTGAAACGTATTGACGAGATATTATATTAACGTACCTCTTCCGTTGACCCCTGTAGGCGTCCGAAACATGCTCTCTTTCTTCCCAGCCTTGCCTAGCTTGCCTTTCGTGGTGAAGTCCTGCCATTTGTTCTTCCCAGCCTCAAGCTCTTTGTTGTTTTTGACTTTTCGAGGGACTTTGGCTGGCCTTGTCGGCCCATCACTCACTTTGCTCGGCTCCCGTCTCGCCTGACCGGCCAAATCTGGATTAATGTCGGCTGCCGCCGAAATAACTGTTGAGTTGACAGGCGCTGCCGGCATCGTGGGGACAGCGGGTGAGCCATCTGCCTTTCTCTTTTTCGAATCATTTCCGTTTGAAACAGGCTTAATGTCCTTTGAAGAAAGGGTCTCAGTCGTGGAGTAAGATTTGAAGCTTACGATGTACACGGGGAAGTGGGACGACCCCGTTATAGAAGTAATCCTAGCGGGGTAGAACGAATTATCTCCAGAAACCCACTTCGCCAGAACCGTGTCGCCAACTGAGTACGCACTCGGAGCTTGAGGCTCGTCTATGGGACTGGCTGGAGTTGTCGCTGGTTTCTTGTAGCCTGCTTGAAACGCGGGATGGTTTTCTTTCGACCACTTCTCTTTCGGAGCAGGCGGTGGAGATAGTTTCTTTGCGTGCGTGGCTGCTGGAGCTGGCTTTAGTTCTGCGATCGCGAGCTCGGTCAGGGAAATGACCTCTTCGAGTTCAGCTTTCAGATTTTGCAGTTCGGTATTCTCTGGATCAGCCTGCAGACCAGACAGAACTGTCTCCAACTGAAATGAACGTGATGAGTTAGCAGGGGGCTTACTCCGTACGAACGAATTCGAACTGTAAAACCAACCTGTATCCTGTACTCCTTCACCTCAGCCTCCAGAGACGCAAGTTCACTACTCATCTTATTGGAGGTCCACCCTGGTGTCTCCCTTGCTGGATATTGTCAATCGAGTCTAATGTAGATTACGATCTTGCTCTGCCTGACGCGAGATGATCACGTGACAGAGCCTTGGTCACTCGATTTCAGACACCAGAATAGAAGTATCTACACATTTCAACGGTTTCCGGTCTCATCTTTGCTCTTCTCCTTTTGTTCATGCAACGTCTGTTGGCCGTCACGACGATGGCGGGGAGGCGGACAGGTCGGAAAAGATTTGCGGGCGCGTTTCATTCTTCCCTTCCAGATCAGCTACCTGGAAGAGGAAGGGCTACTGCATACTCCGTACACTGTGACTCAGATTCATCCTCCACGTCACTGGGACGTATACGGCCAAAAGCGCTCACCAACATGGCGACTTATCTGATGAATGCGGATCACGGCGGTGTCGGTGATGATAAAGCCGACGGGTAACTTCCTCCACCGTGTTCCATCTTCCAATCACCTCCCTGATCTATATGCGCGATGATGACAGGGATAGCGAAGCTTCTCCGTTGAATTTGTAATCCGCGGGCCCTCTGTAGGATTCTCCTTCTGCTCTGGGAGTCCACAAAAGCTTGCTTATTTCGCAACCAGACGCTTTTGTTGGTCATCACCTAAGAAGCCTGACATCCTTGATCGATTGGCCCTGTTAACCCCCGGCCATTGCATCCGCGCATCTTTTGTTCCTGGATCGGCTCGGGAGAAACTGGGTGCTGGCAATCCAATCGAACCTTTCTCTTCTTGCCTCATAGCAACACCATCCACCCTTTGTCGCCCTCTCAGATCAACCACTGTGAGGAAGGAGCCATTTCTCTTGTTACCGTGCCTCTGTTGGAAGTAGTCCGATTGTTACCGTCAAATCCGAAGTTCCGGCCATAGTCTCCTTTCACACCAGATCAATTCAGCGCTTCCACGTTTCCGTAGACCGTCTCGGCCAAGGTTTCGAGGCATCCTATTGTATTTCCTGGAGAAGTCGACATTGGGAGAAGTCAATAGTGCATCTTTCAGACGATCCCTGGCCTTCCGAGTGGTGATATTTCTGACGTTCGTGTATCGCAAGGCGGGGTTTGCGGAGATACCACGGACTTGACATCGCTGGATACCATCCTGCTGAGGGATAGGTTTCAATAGTGACCATTGCGACTGCGAAGAATAAAGAGACTCTCCATCGTAATCCACAACGTTCCTTGGCACCGAGGGGAACCGAACCTTCGCAACTTCCGTCGAACAGAATTCGGAGTCATAGACGACGATCGTTGCTCTTAAATAGT
Organism: Sabuloglossum arenarium; assembly: GCA_022345705.2. Classification (NCBI taxonomy): domain Eukaryota; kingdom Fungi; phylum Ascomycota; class Geoglossomycetes; order Geoglossales; family Geoglossaceae; genus Sabuloglossum; species Sabuloglossum arenarium. The sequence continues at coordinate 54,638 of JAJDMY020000977.1, forward strand.
CGAAGGCCATTCGGATCAATAATCAGATACATATTACGCAGTTCCGTCTTATTAATTACTTCAAGTTTTTGCCACTCAAGGATACCGAGCAATGGCGACGACATCTTCAAGTGATACATATAATCCAGATCTCTATCTCTCACCCGACCAGCAGGTTCTCCTACTTGCTGCTCTGTCATCCAACAACCCAAATGGCGGAAGTTTCAACAGTTCACTTTCTCGATCCATTCAGGCGGCTCCAAAATCAAAGGACATGTCTTCAGGCAGCCCATCTCTAGACACGCCAATAGGTTCAATGAATTTCTCACAGCTCTACGATTCTCCATTGCAACAAACCCCAGGATCCGATCTCGGTGCTGACATAGACAACAGTCCGTTCCTTGACTATGACCTGGACCTGGATGCAGATGGAAATTTTGACTACGATGTGGAAGGCCAGATGATTGGAAGTCTTCCTGGAGCGCCACCGATGGCAGAGGGGGAGGGAGGGAGTCACGACAAGCGGAAGAATCCCGAGGGCGATGATGAGGAGGATGAAGGCGGAGGAAAGCGAAGAGAAGGAGTGGATAAGACAGCAAAGAAACCCGGTCGAAAGCCTTTGACATCTGAGCCTACCTCTGTAAGCAGAGACACCTTAAAAAAATTAATGACAAATGTGCCTGTAACTGATGCATTGTGCTTTGAAGAAACGTAAGGCTCAGAATCGAGCGGCCCAGAGGGCGTTCCGCGAGCGGAAAGAAAAACACCTCAAGGACCTGGAGACGAAGGTTGCGGATCTTGAGAAGGCCTCGGAATCGGCCAACCACGAGAACAGCCTTCTTCGCACTCAGGTCGAACGTTTGCAGACCGAGTTGAGAGAGTATCGAAAGAGATTACACCTAAATGGCGGTGGCATTGGCCGTTCCCCCTCGATCAGTAGCGCAGGCCTCCCAGCTTACTTGGCCAGGAATAGCTTTGGTAACACGGACAATAACTTTTCATTTGAGTTCCCAAGATTCGGAGCTTCTCAACCAAACTCCTTTGGTAATAGCTCGTTTTCGAATGGTCGAAACAATAGCAAGATCGACACACTGGCTCCAAAAGTCCCTGGTGTGCTCGGGAGACCTACTCTTCTGAAAGATCAGAACACGGGAAGTATGAGCTCAAAGAGCCAAGCGCAGTCAGGAGGAGCTGATAACGCCTCGTCAGCCGCGTCACGACCAAACTCAAGTAACGGGGTTGATGGGTTGGCCGATCTCTTCAGTCCGTCAATACTCGAAGCTGTCGATAAGAACTCTTCATTCGATTACATGTCTTCAAGACCTATTAATGCCACCCATAGCAGAAAAAGCGGCGACAGCTCAACAAGCATAAGCAATACACCCCAGCTTAACGGTGGCTCAAATCTGTCTATCTCCGCTTCGCCGTCCGCTTCGTCAGTATCACAACATGGCCCGGACTCGTCTTGCGGCACGACCCCTGAGCCTAGCAGCAATTCACCTGCCAAATCCGGTGACAATGCGTTGAACACTATCAATGAGGAATACACGTGTAAGTCACTACCTGGAGACGAGACAACATTCTGCGAGAAACTGAACATGGCTTGTGGCAATCCCAACAATCCAGTACCCCGTGCTATGTCTCAGTCGCAAGATACCCCTCCGTCAGTGATGAAGACACCAGCTGGTGATGTCAACGGGATCGAGTGGTTAGCGCATCAGAACGGAGGTCAATTCGATCCCGTTATTTTTGGCGATTATCGGGAATCCCAGGATGCCCTGGTTGCAGGGGAATTCGGGGGCTTCTTTGACGATGCCTTTGCGTTACCAGACTTAGAAAGCCCGTTCAGCGGCAATCCTCCAAGTCTAACGGTGAAGAAGAACCATCTCCCGGAACTTGACGACAAATATGGCGACGATGAGGAAGTCGTTCCCGGTGAAGATCCATCGTCATACCTGAACTGCAATAAGATATGGTAAGTATTTCATTCCCCTGTCCTTTCGCCATAGCCTTGGAGTATATGCGTGCCAGTTTCGCAATGATGCATCATCTCGTTCGCCTTCAAAATGAGTAGGAGTTGATGTAAATTCGCACTACAGTGGCGAACGGGAAGGTGGCATCAACACCGAAGAAAGGGAGACATGGGATCGCACTGCCGGCGACGGTGAAAATTTTGACATGAATATTGGACTGATAGACGATGTGTCAAATAGGGAGCGTCTACAGACAATGCCAGACGTCGCAAACGGTCACGTGGACCTAGATGGTCTCTGCAGCGAGTTACGGAGGAAAGCCAGATGTTCCGAAAGCGGTGTTGTGGTCGACGAGAAGGATTTCAACAAGATCGTCTCGGGTCTTCCGAATAATAAGAATCAATAAATTACTCTCCATTTTTTATTCTCATTTCCTTCGACACGCTGCTCAGCAAATAACCACTTTGTATCCGCCTTTGTTTTACGAAAAGGGGAATTCCCTATGAACCGCTGTATGGCGATCTCCTTGGGGCTTTGGGGCTTTTTCTAACGTTGCAAGAGAATTCCCACATTTATCATGGTGGATTGGGTTTAAGGGCGCACGCGGGGTCTTGGCGGGTATTCACGTTGATTGACGACGAAAATGGGTAAAGTTAGGGCACGGCTTTCAAACCCATCGTCCATCCATCTTCCATCGGAACCTATTCTCTCCCTTCATTTCCGCGTCACAAAATCCGTCGTTCGTTTTTGTTGTGATATACTATCGGCTGGGATATCATGTCCCTTAGGTTGTACTTTAGGTTTTTGTTTTCTGTTGCTTACGAGATGGCTTTGCTGCGTGTGACGAAGTTGCTTTGCTTTTGTTCGCAATTCCGTGGTTGACATGGAGGGCGGCCTCAAAATAGGGGAAGGCTGAGGAGGGGTTTTTTGAAAGGGGTAAGGGGTTGGGGGTTGGATGTTTACTGCAATAAACGACGGCGGAGGGAAATCCCTGTGATGAGTATGCTGTAACGAGAAAAATCGAGATGCGCTGTGTAGAATGGAAATATCTATACCCAAGTTCTCTCTGGTGAAAGATAGGGGGTCCTGACCTTTTTTTTTTATGCTCGGGGAGTTGTTACTGCCACCGGAAGCGCTTGAGGCGATACGTTGTTCTTATCAGAGAGTGGTTCTCGGTAGGTGTGTATATTGGTGTTTAAATCATTCGCTAGTTTTACAATAACAATAGGTGTCTTGGTAGTGGGCTAGGTTGGGCTATTATAATCGCTGGAAGAACAGTAGCTCAATAACTCCATCTACTATCCCTAATCACTAGGATCACTAAGTAGCCACTCTGGGATTGCGTCGTCGTCTTCAGGGTCATGTGAGATTAGCTCGTCGTCGTAATTGTACTCTTCCTCCTCCTCCTCTCCCCCACCATCATCACCGCTACTACTTTGCTTCCCGCTGTTCTTTTCTATATCTTCTATATCCATAGGAGAAGCTGGCGTGTTTCCTTCTCCGGCATTAGTTTGGTTTGGTGGATCGGCGTTATGGGTATCCTCTGTGCGTTCCTCATCGCTGTTGGTGGCGGGGTTGTGCTTGATGGTATCAGAGGAAGCGTGTTGTTGCGGGGATAGGGTGTGGTTTGGATTAAGTTGTGGTTGATTGAGGGGTGTTGACTGGCGGGTATTTCGTCGTTGTTCGTCTGCGGTAAGCGGTGTTTCTTTGATCAAAGAATATCCTCGCACGATAGGGGTGTTGAGATCTTCGTCATCATCATCGGCGACAAATCCGCCGCCTTCTGCTTCTTCATTCTCGTCGAAGAGAAAGCCGCCTCCCATTCCAGGGGCGGTCGTATCATCATCTCCGGGGATAAACCCGCCTCCCCCGGTAGCTACATCATCATCATCTTCAGGAATAAAACCACCTCCCCCACTCACGGCCATATGATCCTCTTCAGGGATAAACCCGCCTCCATTCCCCTCATCCCAATAATCCCGAGGCTCATTTGTACGTCGCGGTGGTAATTCATCATCAGGAACGAAGCCTCCGCCATACACCCCAACCGCATCTCGAGATTGGACGAGTAGAGATTCTTCAATGGCGCCTTCGTCATGTTGAAATATTTCATCTCTGTAACTCTCACGTCTCCGTTTCTTCTGACGTAAGAACTTGCTCACAGTAGGCTCTGCGATAATCTCTTGACTTCGATCAGGGAAAAATCCCCCTCCGCTACAACCTTCCTGCTCTCCATCCTCACCTACACCTTCCTTCTCCACCTTCTCAACCTCTTCCAGAGGTCCATACCCCTCCACCCTTTCTTTAATCCTCAACGCCACCAAAAACCTCTTCCAGTACGTCAACGCCCTCAAACTCCTCTTCACCCTCTCCTCCTCCTCCCTCACATCCGCAAAACCCTTCACTACTTCTTCCAACGCCTCCTGATATTCTGCTGCAGCCACGATCCCGCGGGTGATGGCTGTGCCGTGGCGGCCTTTGAAATCGAAACCAGTGACAGCGTCCGCGTAGTCGATGTGTAGAAGGCGGGCTGCGCGTGCGGCTTCTGGGTATGGTAAGTGGACTCCACCTTTGGGAACCATGCTGGGGACGTAGATGTCGATGTTTCCGTAGGAGTTCTTAGGTACCCGGCCGCGGACTACGGGTGGAGGCTCGTAGACGACTGTTTGGAACGCTGCGTAAAGACCCGTTTCAGCGACTCCGTCGGGGTCATCCTCTTCGTCGTCGTCTAAAGACTGGACTTTATTGCGTCTGGGCTGAACATGCTTCAGGGGCTGTTCTCCGGGCTTGATCTCTCTACCAACCCGATACCAACCATCTGCACTTTTTACAACATGAACATCACTTCTCCGAAAAATTGGTTCAAGGCCCTTTCCTTTGGAAGTCGGTCCCGTGGTAAGTTTTCCAACCTCCCGTTTCGGATGAATGACTTCACTCCTTCTCAGATGTCGCTCAAGGGCATAATATGGATGATTTTTGAAGTCTTGCACGTTGCGAGGCATCTCCTCACGAGTTTCCCGATCTGCAAACTCTGCGTCTTCGACTTGGTCACGGTCCTACAGCAAGCAAGCTCAGAATGTCAAATGAGCTCCAGGTAAATCAAGAGCTAACTCTGACAAGAACCTCGAAAGGTGGGTAGCAGCAAGACGCACCAGAGTATATTCCCGTTGAAAAAATTTAATAGTCTTCCTCCACCATCTATCTCCCCCTTTAGTTATCTCAACCCTCGTCTTCCTAGTTTTAGCATTAATCGCCTTTGCATATCTTTTTGTAACATCTCTCGCATCGCCAGCATCCTCAAATGCCACAACATAGTTCATGCTGTTTTCTGGATCGCTGGCTGGCGGTTCAAACTTAAAAGGTTTGCCGACTGAGTGAGTTGTGATTGGGTCAACAGGGATCCATTTCTGATGTGCTATGTTAAATGCCTCTACCCAATAGACTGGGAATGCAGATTCTCTGATGCGCTTTATCTTGGGAGCTGTAAAATGTGAGCGACGTGTCAGCGGGAGATGAGACTTGAAGATAAACTTACCTTTGGGAGTAGGAGGAGCTTTGCCTGGGTCATGGCTTCCATTTCCCCATAGCCTTCTTGGCCTCAGAGGCGCTTGGGGCAGCGCTCTATGACTTGGACCAGATCTCGACCCAGTGATTTCGCACATCTTGTTTACATCGACGGAACCTATTTCCTCGCTCGTATTTCCTTGGCTATCATCAGCAACATAAATAACCTTAGATCGAGCAGTCTGAGGCGTTGACCCTTTCGTTGCGATAGCGAAATTGAAAGGAAGTGGTTGGAGCGAGCACACGAGTCGTGCTTCCACGCCCACAGAGCGGAGAAGAGCACAAAATAGCTGAGCACCGACATCCCTGGAGCCTTCAAGTTTGCGTGCGAGATCTCGGAAGTCAGACTTTTCCATTGGGAGATCAATGTCTTCGGGGATTTCATACTGTGAAGATCACGAGCATAATAAGCATCCTGCCCAGGTAAAGAACGTCACGAAGTCTAGACGATGACTTGGCATTTCTTTGCTGACAGCAATACATACGTTCTTCAGCTCTTCCCCATCTTCCGCCCATACAGCTTTCTTCAACCCCCGAGCTGTGATCCTGAATTTTGAAGACCATAGAGTGCTTGCCTCTGTTAAGCCCGCCGTGAAAAGAGTTGTACGCTGAAACTGCGTTTTCTTCGGGTCAGGCTTCAGGAACGAAACAATCCGACTTGTCAGCAACGGCTTTAATGCAGCCTAGAGCCGTCGTAATGTCATTGTCAGCCAAGTGAGGTAGATTATTGACGAGAGGTTTCTAAAGTACAGAGAGTGCTTTCTGACCTGTGTCTCCGCGTCACTGCACCAAGAGTTCCTCAGAAAAGCGTGAAATAGCAAGCACAACAAGTGCATCTTATGTATCTCAAGACGCAGCTTTCGCTCGACTGCGGTGATAGGTTTCCTCTTAGCTATGTTTGATATCTTTCCTTTGCCTTTCGGATCATGCAAAACCAGGTCAAGATCTCCCCCATCATTCTCATCTTCGTCTGCATGATAACCAAATGTATCGCCGTCCCTTTCGTTACTCAGATCCACATCCTCCCAAGCCACATCACTCTCTTCAGAATCTTCAAAATCATCATCATAAGTAGCCTGCGGCGACGGTCTCTCCTCAAACAGATCTTCAAAGTCGTTATCTAGTGGTGTGACCGACGTTGCCTTGCTTCGAAGCCTATCTTGTTCGTCTGCTTCTACTCTTTCCTCATTAACATCTCTTGTTCGTCCCATCCTTCGCCTCTTAATTGTCCGGCCCTCATCCCCAAGCCGACTAGGTTCCGAGGACGTTACTTCAGCCAACATGTCATTGTAAATATCCGGCATAGCACTATCCTCCTTCCCAGAGCCTCCTCCCCGCCTCCGCTGTGCTGATCTCCTGTTTCTCCCGTTCATCTCGGGACCGATTGTTGCAAAGGAAACAGTTGCCCCGCGTGTGTCGTCCAGGCTCAGTTACTTTCACCTCATAGCTCTCAACATTCCTGAGACTGGTCCGAGCGTAACACCGCGAGGTTATCGACATGACAAACCGCTCTTCCTACTTCTGAGCGACATATGTGGTTTACGGACCGAATCAAGCGTTGAAGCCACTCAGTAGTCGTTGAGTCATCTTCAGGTTCCGTTACATAATCCAAGAGGATTATTTTACCGAACATCCCCACTGCATGTTGAGGTATCTTTGGATACCAAGTCATTTGGTCTATATTAAATTATTTTCCAAAATCTTAACTGATTCTATTCAGCGGCCTAATCACAATTCGAAAATGCCTGCGAGTATGAAAATCAAAAGCATCGACCTCTTGCAGGACTGACAGTTTTCGATCGCATTGCCTCATGATTCGTTTCTGTTGAAGCTAGTTTTAATCCTGTAGCCCTCGTCGCAATGTCAAAACAAGATTTCCACGTTCCTTTCGACCTTAAAGGTGTTCCAAGAAGCAATGTCTTTTTGGGTCGCCAGCCAGAATTGATGAAGCGGATTTAGCGTATGCAAAAATTGGTGGAAAACGCCACCAAGCTTGGCACCCCTTTTCTATAGAGTAGTAGCGATGAATAGAATTTTATTGAAGCTCCACTTACCAGCATTGTGAGATCATTGTGAGATCATTGTATACCTTAATGCCTCCAAGAAAGCATCCTTCAAGCCAGGCTGCTTCCAATTATAACCTCCGCAAAGTATCTTGAAGGCACCCCCCGAGGCTATCCTCCGGAACTATCTGCTAATACTTGCAAAGCAGAACCAGCCCCAGAACAAAGCAGACCGCAAAACCAGAAGCAATGATCCTGCAACTCCTGTTCCGCCTACTCCAAAAAGATCCAGGCCAACTGCTCGATCCGGGCCGAGTGTCCAAACCAGTCCAGACGCTCAATCCAGGCCGAATGCTCAGTCTAGGCCAAATGCTCGAAGTTCCAATGATCGAATGAGAGCGCCCGTATGGCTCAAACTTTCGAGGCCTCATTTGCAGACTCCGGAACAGGGGGACCTTGCTTCTGCAGGAGCAAGGATAAATCTGAGCAGTGATGCTCGTGATAGGGTAGAGGAGGAGGAGGAGGACGAGGAGGAGGAGGATGAGGAGGAGGATGAGGAGGAGGACAAGGAGGAGGACAAGGAGACAGTGGATTTCACCATTGAATTGTCCTACAAGATATATGTTAATAAGAGTATTCGAAGAAGGAAGGACTTACCTGATACTACAAGAGATGGACTGGATCTTTGCAATCTGGAGGAAATGGTTAGCAAAGAAGTGGATCTTCTTTGCAAGACGGAGCGTCATTCTGGCCTTGATATTATCCGGCGTACTGCGTTCATTAGTATTGCTGGAAGAAAGTCAATATACAAGGCCCACGATCTCGAGGACTTTAGCCTCCAGCAAGGCCAGGTTCTGGAGCGTTTGCTGAACTCAGCTAAAGAGCAATATCCACACAAGAAGATTTTACTTACCTTCGAAATCGAGACATTATCCTTAATCCCAACCAAAATTTCCAGCAAGCAGAGAGCACCGGAAACTGACGAAGAAGGGTCTTCTCTGCCTCCATCCTCACCACCAGTTATTCACGAGAAGAAGAGATCGAGCCGGACTTCAGTGCTGCAGGAACAGAGCAAGGTCCGACTTGATAAGATTTGTGGAACGTTGAGTGGGTAGATGATGATTGGATTACCAGTAGTATACAAAGTGGAGTGTGTGTGTGCGCTTAGGGCACAGTGACGTGCTAATAATACATAGAACCGATGACGTCAAGTCACCGTGGGTAAACACCTGTCCAACACACCCCCCCAGCCTAAGGCGTGCCTGCACCCTAGGGCTGTAACCTAGCTTATTCCTCCTCGAGCAGGTGCCCGATGTCAACGAGTCCGAGCTGTTTTACGAATGTCTCGTGCTTTTGGCGTGGTAGGGCCTTCGTGAGACCATCAGCTGGCATATCCGCGGTAGGTGTCCAAACCGTAGATAGACGTCCGGCCTGAATTTCTTGTCGTAGCCAGTTTTTCGAGATGTCGACATGGCGAAGCTTCGTAGGGAATTGGAGTGTCGGGTTAGTCACAATTCTAATTGTCTGGGTATTATCAGCATGAATCTTGAATTCGTGTCCCGGATCAAAGCGAATAGCCTTGAAAAACCGAGTCCACCAGGCCAATTCCTTTGCCGTATGGGTCATGGCAAGAAGTTCGGCCTCCGTGCTAGACGTCGTGACGGTCCGCTGCTTGGTGGACCTCCAATGAATCGGTCCGCCGAATAATGTAAATAGGAATCCTTCTGTACTTTTACGAGACGGAAGGTTATCACCAAATGCTGCATCGCTGGCACATAAAAAGGTCGTATCGGTAGTCTCTGCCGAATACTGTATGGCCTTGTTCCGTGTGGTGTTTAGGTAGGCAATAGCCTGTTCGGCTGCCTGCTGGTGTACTGGTCCTGGATTCTTTAAGAATTCTGAGAGTTTCGAGGCTGTATAAGTCACATCTGCTCGTGTGGTCGTCGCAGCATATAGGACCGATCCTACTTTTCGCTGGTAGGCATGAGCTTCCTGTGGTGTTGCTTGTCCTTCGTAGGCCTTCAGGGTGTCCGTGATCATCGGAACATAAGCTCGGCGGTGTTCCAAATGGAATGTAGCTGCAACCTTTTTAATGTAAGAGTCCTGGCATAGCCAGAGCTTCTTTTGAGCGCGGTCCCGTACAACTCGTATGCCTAGGAACCATGTTAGCTCTCCCATCTCCCGTATCTCGTAGCAGTCCATCAGTTTTTGCTTGAACGCTTCGAATGTGTCCGTATGCTTCTTCCAAAAGAGCATTACAATATCATCGACGTAAAAGAATAGAATCAACTCATCGTTGACAAAGAGGCAAACTTCTTCACCGACACACTGTAGGCCTAAACCTCGTAGTGTCTTTGAAAATTCATTCAGCCACAGAAGTGGTGATCGTCGTAGTCCGTATAATGCTCGTAGAAGCAAGAGGCACTTTCCATAGTCCTCGAATCCGTCCGGAAATTCGATGTAGATGATCTCGTCTAAGCTGCTATTCGTGAAGGCGCTGACGGTATCGAATTGACGAGCCTCAAGGTCATACGCTGCAGTGAGAGCCATCAATGCTCGAAAGGTCCGTGCCGCAAGTGTGGCTGCATAGTTGTCTTCTATGGAGCGTTCTTGTAAGTCGCCTCTGACACAGATCCTTGCCTTATACTTAACTAGATATCCATCTGTATCGAATTTATATACGAATACCCATCGTATTGGTAGTATTCTTGTATTTTTGGGTCGATCTACTTTCCGGAATGTGTTTCTCTGGATTAGGCCTCCGTATTCCTTTTTGGCTGCTTTTGTAAAACCATCTTTGTGTTCGTGGTTCTGTAGCTCGGCCCATGAGTTTGGAGGTTCCGGAAGATCGTCTCGATGGATTCTGCCGGGTTTGTGGTGTATTCCTGCTCCGAATGCCGCATGGACTGCTTGTAGGCTCTCTGGACTCTCCAGAGCAGCATAGTAAGACTGGAGTCTTGCTTTGGCCTTTTCCGATGGCTTCCTCTCACGTTTTTCTTCCTGGATATTCGAATCCCGTATTCCTTGAGTCGTATCCCTTGGTTTTCGTGCCTTTGCCACCTTTGGCAAATTGGGGATCGACGTGGGATTACTCGGTTCCGGAGTCATATCCGGGGTCGGCAGTATAGGCTCGAGCCCTCCGGTCATCGGTTCGGTATTGTCTGGAAATGCTCCAGGTAGAAAATCGTCATTGTCGTAGTTTCGTCTGGTATAGTCCTGAGGGCGTTGATCCTGAGCATGAGAGTTCTCCTCCTGAATATCCTCCATATCATGTACGTCCGTGACATTGTACTCAGAGTCCGTATCAGACCATTCATCTATATCGTGCTGCTGAAGACGCGGAATCTCGTAGGTGTCGGCGATCTCCTCGACTTCTTGTAGGTCATAGCGGTCAGCCGGCTCCTCAGGGTTGTAGAATAGATCTTCTTTAAACGTAACGTCACGAGTGGATATAACCTTCCTTTTGGTCGGTATCCAGATTCGGAAGATGTTTGTCGAATTGTAGCCAACAAGGTATCCGATATGTGCTCGCGGCTTCATCTTCTGGGTCCTTGGAATCTTGTAGTTTAGTGGGTATGCTCTACATCCGAAAATGCGTATATGGCCTAAATTCATTTTCGTATCCTGACTGAGTGCTGCTTGTAGAGTCTGAATCGGCGATTTCCATTCGAGGGTCCGGCTTGGAGTCCTATTGATCAGGTATCCAGCGGTTTTGACTGATTCCGGCCATAGACTCTCTGGAATATTGCTTCCGACTTCCATAGCCCTGGCCTTAATTATGAGTTCCTTGCCAGATCGTTCGGCTGCTCCATTTTGTGCTGGGGTGTACGGGGCCGAGGGCTCAACAATTATGCCCTTTCTATTCGCCCAGGTTGTAAATTCAGCTCCGAGTGATGTTTCGCCGTCTAATCGTATAACTTGAACATGCCGATTGTATCGGCGCCGAGCGAATGCCACAAAGTCCTTGATCACAGTAAGACTGCCTGTTTTCCGCCGCATCGTGTAGACGTAGTTCATCCTAGTATAATCACATAGGATATGCGCGATCCATCGGTCCTGGTTATATCCATGAGTCATCTGGATGAGATCGAAATGGATCTTCTGAAATGGGGTATCGGCGCGAGCTTGTGGACGCCGTGAAATGATCCGATGAGCCTTGCTTACGCTACAGGTCTCACAGTCGATCGTTCGAGGTGCTGTCTCATTATCCTGTAGTACAGGTAGGTGCTGGGTTGCATCTGGCCCACTATGGCCCATCCGTTGGTGCCATACCTCGATTGGGATGCTCGTCGATGCGGATTGTATTGTAAAGGTGCTATTACTTTTCAATTCATTGTACTCGAGCGTCCATTGGCCATGATGCCGCTCAAGTGTACATATGGTCCGGTCTTGGTGTGCAAGCCGATTATTCTTCATATCCCAAAGCACGTTCTTAGCTACGAACTTGTCTAATGAGGCAACCGTAGTATGGAATGATGGAATGTAGGCGGTATCCATCAGTTCTATCTTCCTCGGACCACTCGGGGCTTGGATCGTAATTGTGACATTTCCGAAGCCTTCGATCGGTATTACTGTATTGCCGGCATAGACGAACTTCTCTTCTACTGCAGGGTTGAAGGTCTGGAATCGTGTCCGGTCATTGCAGATGTGCAGGCTGGCGCCAGAGTCCAGAATCACGCTATCACGAAGAACGTAGTCGGATAAGCCGCCGGTGAAAACTGAGACTGCGAAATTGCTGAGTTCCGATGTGTCCGGTCGATCTGTACGCTCGCTATTGTCTTTCTTCGAAGCTTGCTTCCGTATACGAGCGACGGTCTCTTGGAGTTTCGTGCTCTTTTGAATCTTCTCGTCGATTTGGCGCTGTAGTGTCAGATCGGGCTTCCAGCCGCTCGGTCTAAGCTCCTCGACAAGATACCAGCATGCCTTGAATCTATGCATCTTTCCGCATAGGCATGGCTTATGTGTATCCTCCTTCTTATCCTGCTTTCCATCATCGTCCGGTTTCTGGTTCCGGAACGTCGGTGTCGCGAATGCTCCGTGCGAGGCCGATGGCTTATCTGTCGCCTTGAGGCAGACGTAGTTCCGAAAGTGCTCAATGAGCTTGTAGATCGATGTAATGTCCTTTCCTTTATCCTCCTTTTTCTGTATCTGTACCATCCAGGTGGTGGCGAACTCCGGCATCACCTCTGCAATCGTTGTGAGGAAGTCGTATTGTGGGCGCGTATCTGCCACTTCCGGTAGGCTCAATTTCGCACACTTGGTGTACGTGAGCTCCCATTGCTCGATCCAGGCTTCGATGTTCTGGCTCTTAGGAGCCTTCTTCATCTTCTGGTATTGGTTCGCGAGCTCGCGCTGGCGTGCTCGGTCTGTCGGTGCGATGCGCTCTTTTAGAGCTGACAGCATCTCGTGTAGGGTATCCTTATCGATGAGGTACACGTAGTAGGCTTTCGATATCGTTTCGTGCACTAAGGTATGCATGCTGTTGGTGATTGTCTTCTGCTGCTCGTATTCGCGGTTCTGAATCTTCCATTCTTCCCGCAGGGCCTTGAGCTGTTCGAGCTCATTCGGGTTTAGCTGGTTCATCTGTGTCTTCGCCGAATCGATGTCTTTGGGCTGTGGCATCGCCGGTCTCGTAAATTCAGGTATGTCGGTCGCCGCGATAGATGGATCGATGTATTTCCAAATACCTGCGGCTTTCGCCTTGTTCTTGATCATGTCGATCCAGATATCCCAATCGCTGGGCGTACTCAGCCCGATGGAATGCTTCTGCGATGACATGGCTGCTGGTCGTGCCGTTTTCAAGGTTCGTGGAGTGCTCTTTGAGTTTTAACACCTTCTAGCAATAGCAGATCGCTGCTGGTTGCTCTTTCGTGCTTTTACTCCTTAGCAAATCGTAGGAACGTCAAAAGGCGTGCTCGAATCAGTACGGTGCTGCAGGGCAGTCACCCGGGCTCATAACTGTGGAACGTTGAGTGGGTAGATGATGATTGGATTACCAGTAGTATACAAAGTGGAGTGTGTGTGTGCGCTTAGGGCACAGTGACGTGCTAATAATACATAGAACCGATGACGTCAAGTCACCGTGGGTAAACACCTGTCCAACAAGATTCTATATGCATCAGATTCGGAGCGGCAGTTGACAGATCGACTTACCTGCCGGGACAAGGATTGCACCAACTATGAGAATTTTTGCTATCCAGATCCTATGGAGCCAAAGAAGCATTATAATGTGACTGCTTCTCATCAGGCAACCTGGGCCAATGCGATTACAGCCGGAACTGCCACGCTTGCCACCCCTCCTCTTAAACTATTCTTGTATTGGCAGCAAGAACAAGGAGCAATATCCTGAGAATCTCGGGCATCAGGTCGCCGGACCTTCCAGCAGGATACGAAGCAGTCATTAGCTGATATTCGTGAGAAGATCGAGCTTGCTCAGGCACAAACTGAGCTGCAGTCTCAACAGGACCGCATTGCAGCCATGGAAGACCACAGAATCCAGCGAGAGGAGAGCCGGCTCCGGAAGGAAGAGGAGGATGAAGAGCGGCGGAGACGAAGAGCAGATGACGAGGAGGATCGTCGACAGCGGAGGGCTGATAAAGAAGAAGAAAGAGAAAGAGTTCGTCAACAAAAGCTTCAGGATGAAGAATATCGAAGACAACTTACCTGGAATTATCAACCTTCGTTTTCGAAGCATTCTCCGCTCTCGTATGGCGCTCCACCCCCTTTTCACCAATCCTCTTCTCACCAACCATGGCTGCCGCCTCCAGCACCAGCTCCAGCACTAAGCACTGCCTTGAACGTGCAAGCAGCGCCTCGAAAGTCTAGCCCAATATCAACGTTGTTGCCAGATCGTGAGATTTTAAAACGCTTTTTTGAATCGAAAATGCAGGACCAACTGCCAGAAGTGGTGGCGAAGATTGAACGTGCTTGGCGTATTGTTGACAGCCAGGATTGGACTGTCAATGATTTGAAAGAAATGGAAGATCGTCAAAGTGAAACATATCGTCTTGCTCGTGAGGCGGGTATCTCAGATGGTCTAGCAAGAAACTTTGCAAAAGAACTTCGTGCCTTCAAGAGTATCCATAGACAAGAGGAGGAAGTAGCCAAGATACTCGAATCAGGCAGACCTATGTAAATAATAATATAACTTATATATTACTTATACAAGAGTGCAGATAGGGGGTAGATCTCTAGGAATGGTGCCGGTAGCAGCAAATATATAACAGCGAAATTGTATTGCCCCTATTCACTGCTTACGAATTGCCTACTGAGGAGAGCAGCTTTGCGGCCTCTCATATATGAATAATAAGTGATTAGGGCAGAATTGGAATCTTTCGATTAAATAGTTCTATATACCTCTTTCCTAATGCCTACTTACATCTTCCAGCTCTTGTAGATTATCCTCCGCTTCCTGCAAGTCCTCCTCTACCCAATCATCTGCCTCCGTAGCCCCTGCTGCCTCCCAGTTCCGAAGCCACTTGTGGAAGCGCTCATGCTCCCCCTCCTCTAGATAGAGCCCATTGGCTGCATGCCGGAACTGCTCACGCGCAAACCGACCGCAGCAGCTGTGCCCAATTGCCCAGACTAGATATTCTCCAAAACCTCTGTAGTTCGAGCGAGTCCAAATATAGTTGCGCTGGAACCATGCCTTCAAAACCGAAAAGGATAGCTCGATTGGGTTGAAATCCGGTGAATAGGGAGGAAGAAAGCGTATAATATGGCCTTCTGCCTCAATAATTTCAGTGACTGCAGGATCAATATATGTAGAATTGTTATCTAGCACAATAACTCGTGGACGAAGAGACTCCTGCCGTAGAGCTGGCAGCAACCCGGTTCGCAACCAATTGATGAGGTCAGGCGTCTTGAAATAACCCTCTTTAACGCCTGTACAGGGAAGCCAGCCATGGATAGTAGTAGCAGCACAGATACTCCATGTTCTACCCCGTTGAGTATCGGCTGGATATCGAATATCTTGGCCAATAGGACCGTAGGCTTGGTATCGCCATCCTGTCTTCTCATTGAATATGGACTCATCAAAAAAAACAAGATCTTCTGCAACGAAGCATCGCATCTCTTCCCTCCATGCTCAGCGTAACTCATCGCTGCGGCCAAGAGAGATCCACCGAAGCTTCTTTCTGGTCCAGCCCCTTTTTTGAAGCATTCGGGAGATTGTGGACTGGTGAACGAGTACTCCACGCTCACACCATAACCAAAACCGAATCTCTTCCTGCTGCATCCATCCATATTGGTGGAGACCATTAGAGCACTTTTCGACTATTCGCTCATTGAGCAAACAAAGAGTTCTCATGGCTACTCAATGCATGCAGTGGTCCATGATTAGATCCGAGGAAAATAATGGCCTTTTCCGATTAGGCGTCACCAGTATAGGCTTTGCAGTTCCTATTCGAGATGAGAGAAGCTACTGGACTGTGCAACGCCGGCTTTTACCACATCCAAACCGACTGTCGGAATGTTCACGTAAAAAGAATCTCTTCAACATACTTCAAGAGGAAACAGATAAAATGCCCTTGGCAACCTCTACTTCGATCAAGGGAGGCTTTCAAAGATCACTATGCGCACCACCAAAGGTTATGCTATCCAAAAACTAAAAGAAAATATCATTACTATGGAACCTATAGTTAGAGTGAACGAGCAGCAAGAGAAATTATCATCTAGCATTGCAGCCATTGCTATATCCACCTTGAAAGAGTCTGAGTGGGCATGGTAGAAGGCATGGCCAGATAGGCCAGCTAAGCGAAGAACTAACACTAGTTACTTCTGATCTTATTTACTCGGATACTATAAAAACTTTTACTGATCTACCAACAAACTCTACCCCCACGAATAATACGCCCACAACATCTTGGCAGCTCCTATAATTATCCCCCTGTACCCTAACCCGCTGCCAATTTAAAGCTGAATTGTTGCAAGAGCTGCGGGGATCTCTAGTGATGGTGGCATTATGCCTATGACCACGACGGTGTCACAGGAATAGGATGTTGGATTAAAAAATAAAGGGGTAAGGAGGACCCGGGTTGGGCACAAGCCGTGGCCAACGCCATGAAGATTATTGCTATTTAGCTATCGTATTATCGTCATATAATGCTCAGATTACTATCACTTCCATTCTAGAACCCAATAGGGGGTTACGGCCATACGGAGGCCATAGCGAGTCAGGGGCTCCGCATCGGCGACCCCTATGGCTGACCGGACCGATGATTGCTGAGGCCTACCCGTAGCAATTGAGAGCATATAAGGCGCCTGAGAGCGTCGTTCCTATCATATAGTTTTAAGCGATTCAATCCATTCTTATTCTAGCTACCCGACTAATTCTATATACGTGGCCGCTACTTCCCTCGTACGGACCATAACCGACAACACCAAAGGAAAAGGAAGGGATATGTCGTTAAATTACGTAGTTAATCCCGAGTTCCTTCGCTATGATCACGGCTGCTTTCTCTCCGATCAGCAGCGCCGTCGAGTATGTGTTTGCTGCTACGTTCTTGGGACAGATGGAGAGGTCTGGGGGGGGCAGAGGAGTATGGAAAGAAAAAAATGGCAAAACATACGACAGAGGGTATTCCCAGC